>CM054377.1:19277500-19440000 GCA_028858755.1 Ara ararauna
TATATTTTAGTAGAAGCTTTGACCCTGAACCAAACCCCCTGTATTCTCCCACATCAGGTGCGTAGGTTCCACTTGCTACTTGCCTGTTTCCTGTGTCAGCAGAAACTCTGATGTTGACATGTGAACTCGAACAAATGTAAAAGTTAGAGAGAAGGGCTTCCCTGCATACCTCCCCACCTCCACCTCACAAGCAGAAGACTGAATTGCATCTATGGATACTGCCAGGTATTCCGGACTGACTTATAGAAATGTCTTTCCTGTTTTTGCATTGAGTAGAGTTGTGGCAGGCAGACAAAGTACTACAGGAAGTGTTTTTTGTCAGTCTCAACATCAAAATGTCATGGACACATCTGTGGAGACCTTTATATAATGCATTAAGAAGAAAAAATGCAGTGGAGTGGCTTCACAGTAAAATTATCACTAGTTGACAATTCCAAACGCAGATACCTCTGAAGGGAAAAGCAGGAGTGACGGTTACAGGGCTGCTCTTTCCTTTGGCCTGTTGGGAAGCAGATCCTGCTTCCCAAGAGGATGCTGCTCTACTCTGAAAAGTAGCGCTGCAAGTAACAGCGTTGTGCATTCTTTTGTCTTTCAGGGATTTTTGTAACATATATAATTGACTTATAAATGAAAAGATGTTTCAACCAACTCCTCATTTCAGAATTGGAAATTAAATTGAAAATCAAAGGGGCATACATACATCACTTATGAGTACTAATAAACTCCCTGTGTTTGTAAATAGGGGTTTATTAAAAAAACAGTCATTGGTGATTCACATGCAAAAAAGATTCCAGTTTCCTTTCTTAAAAGCTGTCAGCACTGAAGCATTTATAGGAGCCAGAACCTGGCCATTACCACAATCTGATGAAGTACAGAACACATAAAAACTATTACATTTGAATAGGTTGCATTTTCAAAGAAAATTAACTCTTCAAACATACTTGAACATGTGACTTCTTTTAGAAACATGTCTTTAAGAGATGAAAATAAGAGGTAATAGAATTTCAGCACAGTAGTACTGATTTTCTTTTTTTTTTTTTTTGCTGAACAGTCTGAAATTCTGGGAGCAGCTCCCTACAGACGCATGCTTTGTGGCTGATTAAATTTGGTTGTGCCTCTGTAATTACATTCTGGGTCTACTGCAGAAGAGACTGCAATCTCTCCTACCTGGTCAACTGGTGCAAAGATAAGATATGAAAAGAATGTTTAAGGTCAGGACCTAAGTTGTACTGTTCCTTTTCAGAATTGTTTCCTGATGTTTCTGGCTTGTTGCCCTGCCAGTAGTGTTTCAGTACTATAAATCTTGTGTCCAGATATGTAAATGAGGTGATTGCTCTCCTTCCATCAAGCTTCTAAAACTGTTGCTTAGGGTTGTTTCTTAATTTTCATTCCTAATCACCAGGTTATGGTCCTCTATAGAGGAATATCTCAAACTGTTAACGGTTTTGTCTCAGTGGTTTTTCTTCATTGTCATGCCAAAGTCCTGGCCTAGCAAACAAGTTAAGCAAACCACCCTTTCTAATTAGTCATTTAATCCTAATCAAGAGTCTTAATTTTACATTGTAATTACATGTTAGTGGTATGTATTTTTAAGTATTTCTTTTCTTGGTCGATGTTAGCTTGCTAATCGTATACATTTGCGGGATATTTAGCAGCTCATTAGTCTCTTAAGAGCAAATTGCACATAGACTCCTGGTGGGATATCATACTTATGTTTTCCAAATCTGTGCAAAGCTAAGTGCAGAATGAAAATTCTCTCTTTCAGTAAGTCTGGACTGCAGAAATTACAACTTTATTCACTTAATTAGTTTTATATAACCTGTACTATTTGTTTTATTTCCACAATGCAGGGTAAATATTTTTTTTCATGTTAAAAGATATAAAAATCTCCTAAAGCACAAATCAATGAAATAAAAATAATCCACAATCACCACATTATCTGAGAACCTCAGTAACCTGTTCTTTGCACAGATGTGTCTCCAGTGCTTAGGATACATTAATGGGTTTGCTGATCAATGTTCAGGAAGTGTGCATGGAAAGTAGTGAACCCACTTCTCCAATCCACTGTCTTACAGATCACTAGTCCCAAATTAACACTTAGGTCACTATTTAAACTGCGTAAAACTAGTTTAAACTATTGCAACAATATATATCAACTACCTTCCTTGCTTTATGGAGAAGATACTGACAATCTTATTCTAATGCCAGTCACATCTTCATTCACTCCACATATATAAATTGTATCTTCCATGTTTGAATTCTGAAGGCGTTTTGCTACAGTCAGCATCAGAATATCAGAAGGTAGGATTTAATTTAGATCTTTTGACCAGGTATTATTTTTTATATTGTTTGATTTTAGAGAGCAGCATTTCAAAAATCAATATCCATTCTCTTGATATGTAGATGGAAGAAGACGAATAGGAAAACAGGAATGGAAAACAGAAGGTAATAATACAGAGTAGTTCTCACCTAATTTGAACAAATGCATTAATTTCCTAAGGGAAAAAAATATACTAAATGCTGCTGTTTATACCTCATCCATGTTATTTTAGTCAACTGTAGTTCCAGCCAAACTTACTCAGATCCATTAGATTTACTGAGTTTCCCAAATATAGCAGACCTTAATCTTACAAGGTTTCCTGGTTGCTGACACTCTTCTGACCAATGCCATCTGTCAGTATCACACAGAGCTTAGTTGATCTGAGAGCAACTAGTGCTTGGTCTGATCATATGGCTCTTCAACCTCCTCTTGCCTCCAACCCCATTTTTTGGAACTGAAAAAAATAAAAAAAAGAAAAACATAAGGATTTCAAGCATGACTCTAAGAAATGTTGAGGTAGATTTTCACAGATACTCCACTCTTACAGAGCAGAAACTACATCGTAAGAAAACTTCATCTTCTTCATTCCTGACAAGAAAGAAGTTTATTAGAGGATAGGAACTGTTATTCCTCCCTACTAAGAGAAGACATACAGTTTTCATTTGTTCTTTCTCTTCTATGGGATAGTTCTGTGTACTTTCACTTCTTTGGATGAAGGATCAGACTTTTTTGCTTACAATTTCTCGGTTAAGGTGGTGTAAAACAAAGAGATTTTGTTTTCTCTTTTCTCCAGAGCACTGGAAATAATAGTCAGAAAATGAATGACTAGGTTTTTCTTTGCTCTTATACAGAAAATATCTGGCCTCAGGTTTTGTATAATTGCCTGTTTAAATAGCTAAACATAAAATCATTAAATGTATTTTTGCATAAAACAACTGCACTTATAAAACTCTATGTGGAAAAGAATTTCATCCTTTTGCCCAGTTTGAATCTTGTTTTTTGTTGCTTCATTGGGGTATTAGTCCTTGGCACTGGCAAAATTTTTCAATCGCTTATGTTATTGGCTTTCTCTGGTGGCTTTTTGAACAACCAGTCATATCACTTTGAATGAGAGCTATAGAAATCTTGATGTGTACTTTAGGTTTTAAAACTGTTTCAGCCAAATCTTGATGAACATTTTCTGCCAATAAAAATTATTTAACCCCCCCCAAAAGTGTATCTTAATTATCTATATAAAATTATATACACAAATGGTAAGATGTGCCTTCAAAGGAAATTTGTACTATTATTTCATATTAAAAAAAATCTGTTTCTCCATATTTTCATTCACAAATCAGTACTGCTTCTAATATTGGCACCAAAATCAGCTGATGCCATAAGGTTGCACTGGCACATAGGTGAAAAATAATCGGGGAAGGATTGGGCAGTCCATCATTCTCTGGGTGCCAACTGTCCTGACATTTCCATCCAGTAGAACGATGTACCTTTCTCAGTATATGCATCTACATCCTTGCCTGGTAATGCCATCCTTAGATTATTTTGGCTAATATTTTTGTTATTTACACTTGGCAAAGTGTAATTACACATTTACACACAGTAAAAATAAATTGCAACTGTTACTTGCACCATTAATATTTGTCATAGATAGTGGCATGCCTATTTTATTTACCAAATACATGTGAAATGTGTTTGTGGCAGAGTACTGTAGGTTGGATTGCTAAGGATTA
This sequence comes from Ara ararauna, assembly GCA_028858755.1. NCBI lineage: Eukaryota > Metazoa > Chordata > Aves > Psittaciformes > Psittacidae > Ara > Ara ararauna. Next base: position 19,281,548 of record CM054377.1, read on the forward strand.
GGGAATGAAGTTGCCGTTTCTGATGGTTCCAGATTTTGCATAGCTCCCCTATGTGAATAATATATTGATTAAAAAATTCTGGCATTTCACTTTGTACTATAGCAGTTGTCTCCTCTTTCCTGAATGACAGTCAACAAACATGACTAGTGCCTTCCAGATATTTGCAGGCTTCAATTTTTTCTAATGGGTCATTATATATTCCCCACATACTGTGTCTGCTATGGGATCTCCAAAAATTAAAATAGGCATTATATCAGCCATATAGAAAATCCTGTTCTGACTCCATGAAGATCCACAGAAAGAATATTACTATTTGTTCCCTGAGTTTGAGCACTCACCTCCCCACGTGCTGCAGGATTTTATTCTACACAGGAGGGAAAAATGTAGCCCAGCAGATAAATTTGTCTGCATCACTAGACTGCTGGGGGGCCTTATAAGTTCAAGTCTGCATATTGAATTTACATTGTTCAATGGAAGGCGTTCTAAAACTACAATGCTAATCCTATTATTTCACCAATATTATACAGAGTCACTTTAGCTGAACTCTAATAACCTCTTACCAAATAGGTTTCTGTCTCTAACCTTCATTAAAAGGTTTTATTGAGAAAGATAGGAAATATTTTCCTTGTTTACATAATGCAGATCTCCTTTTTCTTCACTTCTTTTAACTTCTGCTGGTCACTTCTTATTTCAAAACTGCAGAATCATAGAATAAGAATTGGAGTTACTGAACAATTCTGAATATTCAAAATGTAAATTACACATCCTCTTTCCCCTACTGACTGAAAAGAGAATGCTTTCTAAAGGAATACATAAAGAGATATGTCAATGACATCACAAAGCAACAAGTAATATGTGCTCATGAAGTCCCAATTGACATGATGCATAGACCAATGGGTACTGTACTTGGAGCTGACTGCCTTGCAGTAAAGCTGCTTCTTATCTTTAAGCCATTTAGCTCTTGCTCCCCTGGAGTGATTGCTGCAGAACTAAAGAAATTTTAGTGTTCCTTTTGTTAAATGGTTCTTGAAAGCTGGAGACATGCTCTGTCTGGAAGAATTCACAGCCATCTGCTGAGAAGCTAATGTATTCGTCTCATACATGCAAATGGATTTGTGGATGACATCTCACTACTTTGCACTAATATGACTTTATTGGCATTGAAATCAACTTGCACTGATGCAGAAATGGAGTTGGAATCTGACCCATGGATTCCACTCAGTAACAAAACCCCCTCAATTACAGCAGCAGGAGAGCATTTTGGATTCCTGTAATCTTCTATTTCTAATTGATCCCTTTCTAAAATTTGTATTTGTCTCACATTGGATAAGAAACCTAGAAAAGTAGTTTTTTTTAATTTCCTTATTGTTTCCTCCGCTCTTCCCCCAGTATAATCCAAATCTCTTGATTATTCTTCGAATGATAGAGTGGTTTGGGTTGGAAGGGACCTTAAAAATAATCTAGTTCTAGCCCCCCTGCCACAGGCAGGGACATCTTCCACTTGACGAAGTTTCTCAAACCTCCAACCTGGTCATGAAAACTTCCAGGGATAGGGCATCAAACAACTTTATTCCTAAATAATTTTGTAACTGAACACAAGTAGTTTTTAAATAGCTTAGGTAATCCCTCATATGTTTTCATCAGACTAAATGTCTGAGGGATATGTGCTATTTTTGCTGTCATGCTAGTGATGAATATCATTTTCTTCACGCTACAGAGGCTGTACTATTTCAGCAGCATCATCTGCCTCCAAGGCTTGCCCTCTGTGCTCAAAAAAAATGTATGGAAAAAACTGAGGCTGGTGCCTATGATGTAGCCCTTCAAGATACACTGCTGAATATCTTTCACCCCTGAGAAAAATCACGTGTGATGTGTTTCTTCTCTTACATATACCATCTTGAACTTGCTAGAAAGAGATGAATTCACCTTAAGGGAGGTACTGTGGGTTTAAAACCAGTGCAGAAATCAGAACTGTTGTTTTCAGCCTTCATTTAGAAATTGTAATATCAGTATGAAGTCAGCATTTTCAAACCCAGTAATGTAAAAGATCATGCATGCCTTTTCTGATGTCTTGTCACATCACATCCTTGTTTTACAGCCACAGAATTTCCACTGAAGCCAGTAAACCCATCTTGGCTGTGATTGCACAGGTGTAATCATACATAATTCTATTAACTGAGCCAATACCTTTCACCAGCGTAAACTTATTAACATATAGCACAACGTGGGGCGTAAGTTTGGGCTTATGAGTCTGTAAACATCAGTAAGTATAACTTTCTTTTTTACTTCACCGACATGAATTGACATGTGGAATTTGACCGCTCTTCTAAGCTCTCCACGCTTGTGCTGTTTGGAAATCCAACAGCTAGTGAATAATCTCTTTTCAGTTTAGGTAAGTACAGATTTCTTATCTAACTTGTTTACACATCTTCCCATGGTTCTCATTAATTATAGTACCATTTTAATCTTTGGAATTTATGGATAGTTTTTCAGTTAATTCCCAGTAAATAGGATTGAAAAGTGCGCTAAATAACCTTTAGCCACTGCCTAATTTCTTATATTCAGGTGTTCCATAAAGAGCTAGGTTCTCTTTTCCATAGCTGTCCTTCTAACTACTTTACTCGAATATCAATAAAATGTGTTTCCAAGCATAATATTCTCTTGGCATAATCATCTGTTCATTCAGAATTACCATCTGTGCTTTGCTGGAGACTTCGTTCTTTTATGAAACTGGCAGTGGTGGCAAAGTTCATTAGAATTCCCAGGATATGCAATCATCAAACAGTTTTAAATTCTCATTTCAGAGCCAGTTTTCCACACTGATTGAACTTTTAAGTACAGATAATTCATAATTTGTTGTTGTTGCTGTTGTGTTCAGTATTTCATGGGACTCTGTCCACCATCCTTCTCCTCCTCCTACCATCATTTTCTCTACGAACTTCTTAACTAAGGCAAGATGGATGAGACTCCCTGTGAAGCCCATCAGCACTTGTTTTTCAATCAGCAGTACAGATTGCTGTTGACTTAAATGAAGCATATTTCCCACCCAGGGACTGAGCACATTGCCTTCAAGCAGATCATATTTAAAAATAACCCCAGGAAAAGATCTTATATCATATACAGCTTCAGAGAAAGAAGGAAAAAACACCACAAAGCAAACAAAAAAGAACAAAAGTATCTTTTGACTGTGAAGGTAAATTCCTGTTCAAATTTATGAGAGGGATGGATTCCCTTCTGCTTCCTGATAGCACTCTACAAGCACTGAATCCACTGCTAGATTCCTTCAGCTTTTGAGCTTAGCAGCTAGAAGATCAAACAAGCTCAGCTTTTCTTGCTGTTGATTCTTTCCATTAGATATCTTTCAAATTTCCGAGTTTCAGATGCAGAATTCTGTAGCAGGAAGCACAATGATTTACTTTTCTCTGCCTGTTTTAAAGGCAGAAGGAAATAAAACCTCTGGGCTCAGTACTCCTCAGTTAATAAATCCCTGTGCAGTATTTGAAATGTTGATTTTCAAATACAAATGAAAGAATTAAAATCCCTAGTTCCTCATTAGGAAATCTAATGGGTAGAAGGTGGCTAGTTCCTTGGGATACATCTGAACCACACAGCCTTTTTTAGGGCTTGCTGTGATTAATTTACAGAAGGTTATCATGTAGTATTCCCTGCATATTCTGTTGGCAATCTAGAAGCCTGACTTTGAATGTGAATGATTAGGCTTTGAAGTGCCAAAGTGGTTTTTCTCCTTAATGTAGCCTCAGTAGGCCAGCATAAGTAGTCAAACAGCAAACTATCTCTCAATCTCCAAATGAAGGAGTTCATCTCTCTACAGTGATTATAATCCTGGTGCTTCGCTCAGAAGGACCTGAGTTTCAGATCACCACAATGAATCACCAATCTGTCATGCAGTGAGGTACTGCAATTTCAGTGGGGCTCTCTGACCTGAGGGAATAGAATCATAGAATGGTTTGGGTTGAAAGGGACCTTAAAGATCACCTAGTTCCAACCCCCTGCCATGGGCAGGGACACCTTTCACTAGAAGGTGGAATTTTAGTTTACAATACCTTTTGAAAACTGCTGCTGTCTGCAACAATCCCCATTTGCATGAGATAGGCAAAAAGATGGGCAAGTTCATGCTGTGAAGCAGAACTAGAAGCCCAGTATCACTCCCTGCACTGGGTGCATACCAGGTTGCTCTAGTATTGTCATTCACTATGAATTTCTTTCCATCCTGTTTCCATTTGGTTGTGTGAGGCATCCCCAGAAAGCTTCTTGGTGGCGTCATTTGAACTCCAGAAAGCGCCTGTATGAGCAATGACATGACCTGGATATTTCAAACTTGCTCATACATGAAAGAGTTTTCTAGAAATAGCTGTAAGATGAATTACAAGGTGGTGTGTAATGCATAATGTCAGAATGGTACAAGCCATACACTGCTTCCCTAGCTCGGTCAATGCAGAGTCCTGTGCAATGGGCTTCTGTGTCCTGAAAGGATTTATTAGCTATTATTCCATAGAGCAGACTTTACATTAACTGAAATTAAGCAATGTGTGGGAATTGTTCCAGAAAAATAAAGACATTTTAAACGGTTAATATTTAAATTATGAACTTTTCATAGTGCCTTTTAGAAATGTAATTTGAAATATTCCAAATAGGAAAAAAATTCTATGATAAAAAATGCTTCAAAATAGTACCTAATAAAAGTCTGTATTGTGCCAGGTTCTGAAAAGTAAAGAGTATTTAGTGGTTTCGGATAGAAATATTGCATTTCAGTTTAAACTTGTTTCATTCCTTTACGTCCATTCCACACATCTCAAGGTGAAGTGAGCTGTATTTTTAAGATGAACATATATTAATTAATCACCAGTGGGCCTTATTGCCCCTGCCAAGCCTCCCTGGGTGTTTCCCACCCTGCCCAGGGCCCAGGACCCCATGTCAGCCCCACTGAGCTGCCAGCCCCTGTCCGAGTAACTCCACTGCAGGGTTGATCACCAGCCCCCCATATCCCTGACCTGCCTGGCTGTGAGTCCCATTGAGCTGGCGTCATATCACGGGCCCATGTCCTGGTCTGTCCTCAGCCCATTCCAGTGCTCAGGAAGGTGTCTGATACCTGGGGCTGGGGCTGCCCTGGTGAATCCGTCTGTCTGCTCCTGGCTGGCTCCTGACTACATGATGGGAACTGCTCCATAGTGCTGACCTGGAATTCAGGTCCTTCTGAGCAAAGCACCAGGATTTTAATCACTGTGGAGAAATGGATCCCTTCAGATGGAGATTGAGACAGATTCCAGGACTAGGCTAAATTCTGTAGCATCATGAGCAAACCCAAGGGTCTATGGAGCCTTAGGGAGATTTCTGTGTTTCTCTGAACCTTTAGGACAGGAACTGTAATTTCAACAGATCATAGAAGTGTTGCAAGGACTGCACTTATCCGCTTGAATACTACTGACTGAAGGGTAGAACAACTTAAAAAGCAAAAGCATTTAAAAAGGCCCCATTTCACTGCTGACAGTTCACTACCTTTTCCTGTAGCTTCCCAGTAAAAAAAGAACAAAGCTGAGGCAGTTACAGATACATTGCTGACTGAACTCATCCTGACTTCAAGAACTGTTCAAACAATGTATGTTGATAATTAACCTTACGGTATCTCTTATTTTATCACTTTGCATAACACTGGTACATACTCTTTGATTGTTGCACTTCACAATATTTTGTGAACCAGTGGTTCATTCAGGTTAAACCCAAACCAGCCTATTAGAAACTAATACCCTATCCTCTCCAGGTGATTTAATTCAGACATTTAATTTGTTTCAGAAGTCTTGCCATTTTTATAATGTAGTTCCTGACCTCCATAAGCTTACGTGAAGGTTTGCAATAGCTCTGTCATCCTCTTAAGATCATAGGAGAAGGCCAGCCCCACCAGGGTGCTACGAAGGTTGGCTGCTCCTCCAGATAAGCCTGGATGGAGCCTGGAAAGGCAATATGTCTGTCAGGAGCCCTGACCTCAGCAAGAAGGAGCTGGGATTCTGAACGGCATGTCAGGGTTGGATCTGGTCTGAGACAGTGACTGGGGTCAAGCACACCCCAGTCAATCCACAACGATGGGACATCTCTGAGTCTGACCAAAGAAGCCCAGGTAGTGGGTCTGGATCAGAGAGGGCAAGTTTCCTCATTAGTGAGTGAGCTGGCCTTGCGCTCCACTGGCCCCCATGCCTTTGCCCCCCAGCTATGCCTTGGTAGGGAATGCACTCAGGGCCCTGGCAAGGTCTTGGGTAAAAAGAGGCTGCAAGTTTTAAGTGGAAGCTTTCATTATAAGCAGCCAAAATGAGTTGAAGCATATTTAGAAAGGAATTTATTAAAGTAGGCAGTGTTTTTATTGATTCTCTCTGTCTCTAAACGCAAGCGATTAATTTACACCCTGAAGCATGACTTTTCACCACAGTCATTACTGGGAGCATAGAAGGTGTTGAGCACTTGGTAAAAAGACTGATACAACTTGTGGTAGTTGGCATGACTGTGAGGAAAAAAAGCACAAATTGTAAAATGGCTGGGCTAATGACTTCTGTGATAGCGGTAAAGAATCACACAGTTTTTCTAATGCTAACAAGGAACTTCTATTTCTCATTCCTAAAACCTCTTCACCCTGCCACACTGTACAGCATCAGTTGGTAATATCTTAGCTGTATAGAATTAATAATTCCTTCCAGGTATGGAGTTTAGAGAATAGCAAATGTGCATTTACAAGATCTACAGAGGTGAAGAGAGGGTTATTTTTCTGTATGCTAGATTTCTTGAATCAATGAGAAGCGATACAAGAGCTCCCAGGCTTGATCAGGCCACGGGTTTATTTAATTCGGTATGTTGTTCATAACTGCACAGAACTCAAACTACAGGATCTTTCTGAATTTTAAATCTATGCATCATATTGTTCTGAAAATTCACTTTATACGGCATAAATAGCCCAAAGTAATCTCAATGGCTTGGAAAATCTAACCCATACTATTGTCTGGAATAAATTTGACTGCTTACTGGGGCAGCCACCAATTGCAATCATGACAGAAGAGGCTGAAAAACACGTCAGAGTTTTGCTACATGTTTCATCTGTAGCTATGTGTTACAGGTGAATAAATTTGGAACATGTTTGGATCCAGGCCTAAACCCACAGCTCCCATTGTCTAGGTCAAAGATTTTACGAGGACTTCTGACTTTACCTTCTTATTTTACCTTACTTTACCTTTACTCTCCAGAAGCAGATCAGGAATTCTTACTAATGAAGGCAGAACTGAATTCTCATTTAAAAGAAAAACAACCACAATCGTAGTTTTAGGAGAGAAAGGTGTGGAGGCAGATCCACTGTTCTGCTGGGCTGATGGTTGGAAGTAAATATTTAATCATCTAGCCTGAATGAAGGTAGGAAATAGGAAAAAATCAAGATATAAGCTCCGAAACTAGCAGTGGAATTTCACAGATAAAGTTTAAAAATGACTAAAAGTGATTCTGTGAGAAAGGTCCCATGAGAAGCATTGGTTAAGACCTGCCTAAGGATCAGATAGAACAACTGATGTCATGTCTTACAGCTAAAGTGAGGCTTTGAAGATTTAAAGCAGCCAGTATAATAGAATGTTCCTTGGCTCCTTGACTTTTTATCCTTTTTTTTTTTTTAATGAAGAAGTGTTGTGGGTACTGAGCCCATTTCTCATTGCTCGCAGTGGGTTTTACTACAGATGTATGAATTGTGATGACAGATCTAAGATATTAGCAACTTGGTTGGTATTTTACACATATAATTACAGTGAGGGCAAAGCCAACAATGCCTTGAACACCTTGGCATGCCACTTGTGACATGTCATGCAAACAGGAAAAATGCAGGTACTTGCTTTTCATGTAGTGAACTAGTAGACAGCAATTGTAGCTCTGGGGCCCTTTATTAGAGATGTAGTGCAAACCAGTATGGTAAATACATGACTAAACTAGCATGAAATTAAGACTTTCGTTCGTGCGTACGGAGGTCACATATTTCCTATCAGTCATTGCTGTGATCTGAGCATTACAACCAAATGTAAACATGCAGTCAAAATAGTCACATTAGAGAAATGTCAGCATAACCAACTGTTTGTTTGTTTGTACTTCCACCAACTTGCCAGCTACACTTGATCTGATGCATTGTACTAGACTTCCTACGCTTATTACAATTCCTTTCTTCCACAGACCCTCTCTTCATAAAATGTTATTTTTATTTGGAAAGGAAGGAATCTCTTGCTCTTTCCCACCCATGCAGCAAGATATATTTATATACATACTATACACACACACACATATATAAACACAAGAACAAATGAAGAGCTTTAGTTCTTTTCTTTCTTCTTTGCTTATAGCACCAGGGAATGTCACGTTGCCTAAATAGTCTTTTTTACAGTAAGTGATACAATGATGTGATGCCACAGATGTTAGCTAACAGATGGATTGTGCATTGTTGACACCTGTTTATTCTCATACATATTCTGGCCAGTTTGAAAGGAAAATTTTGGAAGAAAATGATTCAGACAAAATCAGAGGCCAAGTGGAAATGTACTCAAAAAGTGATAGAGTGATAGGGTGATAGAGTCGAGTAAGCATCTCGCACCCAGTCAGGGTCAACCCACCACACTTAGTAAGTTCTACTGAGGTAAGTAGGCTGACAGAAATATTGATTATAAGCCAGCTGGTTGTAATGATTTTGTATTCCACTTTATATACATGGCAGCACATGGCAGCATCTTCACAGCTGTGCAAAGATGTATATACTTATTAATATAGAATTCCTTAATTACTTTTCAGGTCAGTTGAGCCTGTCTTTAACACTGCAGATGAAAAGTTGATGAAATACACAAGTTTGTTACTCATCGTTGCTATCCACCATTGGTAGATAAATACCTTCTGAAAGCTGTTTATTTCAAGGATTTCCATAATTGAAATGGCCAGGGGTTTACAATATGCTTTATCTCTCTTGGAAGAATTTGTCTGTCTTCTAGCACTGTAAGCATGTGATCTTCTTTCTCTTCTATTGCTTTTTTCCTCTGGCTATGCACTACAGTATGTGTTTCTTGATCTTTCTTTTGGATTTCTGATATCTTCGTTTATTGTCATGTCCATTAGATTTGGTTCCCTACTTAATTCCTTCTCCGTCCTGTAGTTGGTGAAAATTAGTGTTTCACTTTCTTCTGACAGACCACTTCTCTAAGTAACAGAATATCAACACTGGAGGAATTGTTAGCTTTAAGCTTTCAAATTTCTGCTAAAGGGACTGATGTGCAGAACACCTATGAATGCACTCTGGATAGATCCTACTTCTATTTTTCTTCCAACTTTTTGGGGTAAAAATAACACCAATTTTGTTACTGTGTAGAAGTTCAGCACCAGCAAAAGTTTTGCAAGACTACATTTTCTTTGCTGACATTTAATTATCTTTAACATGCCTTTTTTTTTCCCCTGATCCCCAGGCTGTATTTTCTGTGCACCCTGGGTTCCACCATTTATCTGACCTTTTAACTAGTTCAGGATCTTATTTTGACTACCTCATTTAAAATGAGCAGTCATTTCCTTCATTATTACTCACACCCATTGAAATCAATTGTCATCTTACAGGTTATCTTTAGTGCAAAGATAGCAAAAATTGGTTTTCATATATTTGCAGATATATGCATATATATAGGTGCATATATATAGGCACATCTACTGCCTTTTATTATATAAAGCATTTCAGGTTTTTTATTTACCTAAATATCCATTATTGCATCCATTGAATAGCTTTCCATTCCCAGGTTCACTGACTCTCAGGAGCAATCACCATTATCATTTTCACTGAGGCAAATTTTTTGATGAGGTGCTGGTGTCTGTTTTTTTGAAGCTGGTTTTTTTTTCCCTTTCTGTCTAATTTCCCTTCATACCCATATTCTTACTGATTTTCCCCTTGCTTTCATTGAATTTCCAGTCTTCCTTACAGCTAAAGCATGGAGGATATATAAAAGCACCCACTGATTAGCTTCCAAAAATCTTATCTACGTAACACAAATGTGTAGGTCAATGTATAATATTTGGGTTAATAATTTTCAGCTTTCTGAATTCCTTGAAGCTGTTATCTTGCATCAGCATCAGAACAAACAAAAGTTCTAACCAAATCCTGGCTGCTCCCTTTTGCAGCTGCCAAGTCAGGGTTTCAGCTGTCCCTGGGAAAGGCCCAGTTTGGTGAAGCCCAGCTGGGTGACTTTGACTCAGCATTCCTGAAGAAGAAAATGTCGTTGAGGTGCAACTGAATTCATAAGCAAAAGCCATGTGAGAGAAGGAGTCGTGGTTTAAACTCTCAGCCACGCAGTTTTGCTGACTCACTCCCCCCTCTTTCTTCCCACCAGCTCCCGGGGGGAATGGGGAGGAGAATCAAAAGAATGCAACTCTCACAGGTTGAGATAAGAACAGTTTAGTAACTAAGGTATAACACAAACCACTACTGCTACCACCAATAATAATAATGACAAGAGAAATACAAGGGAAAAGAATACAATTGCTCACCACCTATACCCAACCCGACCAAGCAATGCACCCCCACCCTTCTGGGTCTCTGCTCTCCTTTTTTACATCCTGGGCATGACGTGCTGTGGCATGGAATACCTCTTTGGTCAGTTTGGGTCAGGTGTCCTGTCACTGCTTCCTCCCGGCTTCCCCTCCTCCCTGGCAGAGCATGAGACTCAGAAAGTCCTTGGTCAGACCAAAACATTACCAAGCAGTAACTGAAAACACTGGTGTTATCAGCGCTGTTCCCAGGCCGAAAGTCAAAAACTCTGCGCTGCACCAGCTACCAAGAAGGAGAAAAATGACTGCTACTGCTGAGCCCATGACAGAAGGGAACAAAAAACAAAGATGGAAGCAATTACTGAGTTAGTATTAGCAGGCCAGAAACTCAGGAAAAAGCAGTGAGGAAAAGGCATAAAATCATGAGAGGAAAAAAAAAAAAAAAAAAGCAGAGTTGGAGGATTAGCTCAGGTTTTGAAGATCAGCCAATTCCAGTGAGTGATGGAAGCCAACACTTCCCTGTTGACTCATCAGCCATCAGTCACCGGCAAACATTTCTCAAGTGCCTTTTTCAGGGTGTTGAAGAAATTGATGCCTAGCCTTATTTTAGTCTTCCCTTTCTACTGTGTAAATAACTGACATACACTCATAAATAGTGTATGAACTTGCCTTCAGAAACTCTGCATGTAGCAAAGGATACCCAAATCAAATTGTTTGAATATTATGCTTATGTCTTGAAGGTAAGCAATAACGTATATCTCAGCTTTATCTGTATTGTGTTTCTTGGAAGCATATACAGGCCATGGTCTTTACGGATTATTTTTTCGTTTGTAATTCAGCTATGTGAATTGTTGCACAGCAGTAGAGATAAGATGAGGTGATGAAAAGCAGTGATCCAGATGGCACTTAGATGCACCTATTCCATCAAATTGCTTTCCTGCCTGTTTTCTGTCATGCCCTTGAATGGGTTTCAATTCTACCAGTCTGAGAAAATCTGGAAAAAGAAACAACCCAGCTCTTGTTAGAAAGAATTCTTTGAACATGGACTTCCCAATCATGCCATGGGATATTTTTTAGCTCTATTTATTAATTCAAAAGGATTGCTATCATCACCTCTATTGCTAATGAATGTAGGACTTGTGTGTGTGCATGTGTACATACGTGTGTGTGTGTGTGCATGTGTAATTGTACAGGTAGTTGTGATAGAAATCATTACATTGCTTGAGCCATTTGTCATACACGGAATATGCTTCTACACACACTGAAGCATCTTACAATTTCCTGGGGAAAGGCAGCCTCTCAAATAAACGCTAAAAGCCAAATGCTAGGATTATCACTTGTCCTCTTTTTGTGATTGTAATGTAATCAACATTCTACATTATATTTACATTTCAAAGAATTGAGGAGCCCTATTCAGCAGCTGTGCAATCACTCTCCAATTACCACTCACATTTTGATACTCCTGGTGGCCCATGTTTTATATTTCTGTTCTATATTAGAATAAACCAGCTTCATTTAGAGGCCAGTAATTATGCAAGGAATGGCATTTTTATCGGCAGATTGGAGAAAAAGTTTTTACACTCATTCCTAAAATTATGATAGCCAGTTCAGTGCAAACTGTCCTACCAACAAAGGAATCTAATAAGAGAGCTACTGTCATGATTGTTTTTGGCTTAGAATTAAGCCACTGCTAATAGCAGTTTAATGTATATAACATCATTTAGCAGTTCTCTTAATGTGGCTGTGGTCCTCATATCTGTCAAAATAAACTATGCAATACCATTATTTTTCATCCAAAGGAGTAGGCCAAACTCCTCCACTTTTATTGTGTCTACTTCTCCATATAACAAGCAACTTTACCTCTGGAAATGAACAGATTGATTGTGCATTATCCAGGCAAGTCTCCTTCTAAAAATGAGTTTCTGCAGGCAAGCGCTACCATCATAGGATTAGGTGATCAAGCCCTTGAGTGAATTACAACTGTGGAAAGTTTAGTTCTGTATTTAGAAAGAATGCAATCTGAAGAGGGTGGTTTTCATTGTGTATCGATCTGGAGAACAAATAATAGCCTTGATGACCTTTAGAACTTAAGAGAAATGGTGACCCCTGCCGGCTGCGAGAGACTGTGAGACCCCCCCCCCCTCCCCCCCCCCCCCAGGGAATGCTACTCAACTCCCTGACGCCTAAGGTATCCATCTATAGTAGGGAAGAAGTTCTGTCTGAGAGTAAAGACCAATGAAGAATACTAAATACAGAATTATTGAGAGGAAGAATTTAGACTAAGAGGTTATGATATAGTTAATAAAGGCCACTGCAGACCTGTTTTTATCTTAAGAAATCCAAAATATTTATGATTACCTCAGGGTTCAGACACTGGGAGAAAAAAACCCACCTCTGCTTTAACATTGTGAACTAAGGAAAGCATCAGTGTTTCCATGGTCCACTCATGTTCTAATTCCAGAAGTACTGTAGAAAGCTTCTAATAAAAGCTCATTCTCTATGTCTGTTATGTTGAGCTCTTGCAATAGAATTCCTCTAGACAGCCTTCTATGTAATACAACAATGAATTTACTTATTATCTTTTACAGGATGGGTTTCATGTTTATTTTTTTATTGGTGTAATGAGATTACTTTTTCTCCTTCATATGTAAAGATACTTCAGTAGAAGGGCTACATTTTGATTTATCCTGGGGCTCTGACAGAAAACCCTGTCTGGGAACTGCTAGGCAAACTAATGCAATTTCAAAACCCAGCATAACTGAAGGTGGACATATGTGGTTCAGAAAGACAAAGCAAACACTGCTTGAAATGAAATATCTCAGCAGCAGAGAGGCAATATTTTAGATTTTCTGAGAAATATTAGCATTCCAGGTGGCATATAAATTGTATATTTCATACATCATTTAAGAAATATGAAGATTTCTTTCTTAGAGAAATATCACCTCTGGGTATCAGCGTCTGTGCTGCTTTCAAATTTATTTTGCTTGGGCAGTGAAGAAGTGTCTATCCAGCTCATTTGGATCTATTTTGAAACTTAAGTTTTAGTTTTTGAACCTCTGTACAAGTTGTATGTGATTTAAACCTATTTTTTATCATGTTCACTAATTGTACCCTTAGAATGGCTGCATTCTAGAGGATCACGGATTCCACTTCTAAAGTTTGCTGTCAGATGGACTGCACTGTGGAGTCTATGAAATAAGCTCTATGAGACAGGAAATTTGCCTTAGGTTCTTATTTCTGTCTTAAACCTACGAATAAAACAATTAATTTCTCTATTCACCAGACTTTTTCCTTTATAGGCCCAGAATTCTAAAATATATGTGATTAACAACGTTTTCTTCACTTCCAAGTAATCTGATTAGTATAAACTCTGACCAATAAGTTAGACATCTTTTACTGTGCCAATTCTACATACTAGCTCTTTGTATTTGTTGATATGAAGCTTCTCAGTGTTGCGGCTTTACTCTGCCAGCCACTGAGCCCCACAGAGCCGCTCACTCGCTCCCCCCTATAGGATGGGGGAGAGAACCAGATGAGTAAAAGTGGAAAACTCATGGCTTGAGATAAAGACAGTTTAACAGGCAAAGCAAAAGTCTCATGCTCAAACAAAGCAAACAAGGAATCCATTCACCACTTCCTATGGTCAGACAAGTGTTCAGCCATCTCCAGGAAAGCCAGGCTCTATCATAGGTAATGGTTACCTGGAAATAAAAACAATATCACTGCAAAGACCCCCCACCCCCCCTTCCTTCTTATTCCCCCAGCTTTCTGTGCTGAGGATAATGCTATATTGCATGGGATATCCCTGGGGTCAGCGGGGGTCAGCTCTCTCGGCTGTGTTCTCTACTTGTGCACCCCCAGACTGCTCACTGGTGGGGTGGTATGAGAAGCAGAAAAGGTCTTGACTGTGTAAGCAGTACTTAGCAGTAATGAAAACATCCCTGTGTTATCAACACTGGTTTCAGCACAAATTCAAAACAGCCCATACTAGCTACTATGAAGAAAATTAACCCAAACAGAGCACAAATAGATTTACCATTTTTTCTTTTATTGCAGCTAAAATAATTTAAATCACAGGAATTTTTCATTTTACATAGAATGTATTGGATATATGATGGGAATTAACTTATAAGCTACTATAACTTTGCTGTATAAAGTATTAAAAATCTCTGCTCAGGTTGTTTCATCTGTGTTTATTCTTTCAGTATGCTTAGGGACAGACTTTTATGCCAGAGAAATCATGATGAAAATTCTGCTGTCAACTGCAGTCATGCCATGAAAAACTGAAAAAAAAACCCTCTTACTTAATTTAATCCTGTAATATCCTTAATTTAATTAATATTGCTCCTGGAGAGCTGCAGAACTACTTCTTTGTATCATTACATCCTGTTCCTAGAGACAACTATGGGTTTGAAGCTTTGCAGAGGAGCATTTGTGCAAAGTTAACTCAGATTGTGCTTAATGTTGAAATTTAGGGGTTAAAATGTGTTCCTCACAAAAAAAACCCAAAACAACACCAACCACCTATTTCTTACTATGATGAAACCTCCTTGTAGCAAACAAGGAAAAGATTAGTTAATCCACACATGTTGTTGAAAGGATTTTAGAAGGGACTGAATTAATATCCCAATTTCCCAATCTCGTTATCAAGGTCACAAAAGCAAATTATCTGAATTATACAATAGTTCCTCACATTCATGTTGTCATTATCTATTCTTACCCTGCTTTCATAGAACATGTCAAAACAAAGTAAGGTTCTTTTTTTAACTTTGATAAGTATAACACAAAGTAACTTAAAAGCAAACAACAAGAAAATGCAGGTTGGCAAAGGGAATAAAAATGTTCACCCTTTGTCCTAAATTGCTTTGTCATAGTGAATGACATTCTTTGTCCACTCTAACATCACATAAATATTGATGAGTGAGTTATCTTCTAACTTCTTAAGAGTGGTAACTGTTTCCATTGTTTGGTATTAAAAATGTATATATGGCAGACAACAACGTTTTGGTTTTTTTTTCTGTCTTATACATAATTAGTTCCTTATGATGTTTATGCTCCTTGGTAAAAATAGGTTTACCTATTTTATGTAGGGAATTTTCATGCAGAGACTTCCAATTTCCAAATCAAGAAATAATATTGTTTTCTGTATCATTCTTGTACCTGTTCATAGACTTTCCTGTTACAGCATCACTGGGTTTTTTTAGCTTGAAATATCTGATAAATTTTAATTACAATGTTTATTTTTATCTCATTGAATTCTGAGTAAAAAAATTGTCTTAGTGATGAATTTAATGAACATGATCTTGGAAACTTGTCTCTGTAAAATACTTTTCCTTCTGGTAATCAGTCATCCTCTGACTGAAAGGCTCTACAATGACATGTGATCTGTAACTCCTTACCCCTGATGCTGTCTAGAGACAAGTTTGCAAAATATTGAGGGACGTCTTAGGCTTTTTGGAAAATGTCTTCAGAAACAAAAGAATTAATATTAAAATGTATCAAGTTAGAATATGATACCTCTGAAATAATGCATATGAAATGTTTAAAAGAATGGAGCCATTTTTTTCATCTTAAAGTAAAATTACTGTCACCATGTGATCTTTGTAGGGTGAATCATTCAACCTCTTCTGTCACAGATATTTTGGTTGGTAAAATTATATTTCATTCTTACAAGGTTCTACATTAGTAAGCCTCTGATTATTTTACACAGTGGTGATTCTAAGAAGAGCAAACTGCTAACTGAGAAAGGATGTCACTCCTTTTATTAGATCATTAGGAATAAAATCTTGATCACCTGGCTCATCTCACCTCTTGCTGCTTCAAAGTGCATGTGTTTCACTGCAACCAAAGAAATGGTATTGTATAATTTAATTAAATGAAACAGAGACTTTTATTATGAAATCTATCAGGTGACTGAAATTATTTTTTGAATTAAAAAAATAGACACAAGAAAATTAATATTTTCCTGCTGTATTTTATCCTTCTAAATTATAGGCTGGTTAGGCTGATGGAAGCAACTCTGATACCATGTTGGAATGGGTGGGTGGCTGGGTGAGAAACTGACTTATAATAAATACAGTCTTCTTCAGCTTTGATACTCATATGTGGCAGCAAAAATCTGATTTCACAGGAAGTCAGTAGAAGACACTCAGATTCCTATGAGTTACTGCAGGGGCAGATGACGAATCTTTAAAACCAGAAAGGAAGCATAACCAAAACTTTCAAAGAGCTGTGCTAGTTCCATTGGGAAGCTCTGCCATCTTGTGTCCAATAAGAAGATAAACCTGGTTTCCCCAGGGGAGGGGAAGTGTAGAGCTTTATTAGTTCTCCTTACTTTTTCTAAAATAAGTGCAGGGGTAAAATTATTGGCCTGTGATTACAGTGTTGATACGGTCAATGATAAACTCTTAGATCAGTTTTTCTTTACAAGCATGGATAGTACGATTCCTATTTTACATGAGCTTTGGCAAGTTTATCAAACCCCAGACTGCCTGAACTGATAAGATTCAATATGTTTCTGACAGTTAATGTTGCTAGCCTTTCGAGCTTGTCCTCAGATTTACAGGCATCATTTAAACACTTCTGTAAATGTCCTCTAACAAGTCAGGAGAAAAAGTGCTTCTTTACTTAGTGAAATGTGGGTCACAAACTGAATTAGATTACCATCGGCCTGTGCTAAAAAGAGTTCAGTCATGTCAGTCACTGATGGATTCACTGAAAATGCTATTAAGTAAAGACATTGTGAGCGACCTCTTCTGGAGCCTGCGGCAAGAAAGCTTTAAAGTCCTGCTTCTGAAGAGTCCTTCTACAGAGGAAAATTATGCCAAAGCATATGGAGCTATGTTGCAAAAAGTGAGGGACAATAGTTACTTCTTCGATATATGAAGCAGAAGGGAAGCTATTCGCGAGAAAAGGTGAAGGCAATAATTTTTAAGAGAAAAAGAGCGACCAAAAGCTTTTAGCTGCGCAAACATATCTGACATGGACAAAGCAAACATCAAGCTTATTCAAGTTTGAGGATAGTTGCAAATACGCTGTAAAAATAGGAAAAGGAGAGCTGCCATGTTAGGAAAGCCTCTGGAGCAAGGACAGATACAGAATATTTGGAAGAGTGTGAGATTAGGCATAAAAAGTTTTGGGGGAAAACGTAATGGGCCATAGAAGAATTTTGAAATTCAACTGGAAAAGCTGTCTTTGGAGGACAAAACTTCTGCATACTGTGAGTTTCTTAAGAGGATCAGCACTGACAGACTGGAGGTGGCCTGGTTACTTGTTTAAAGGTGGGGGGAGATTGTTTGCTGTGACTATGTTTATGAGAGCTCATTTTGTTACTCAAGGGTTGTATTATTTTATTTGGAGAGATTCCATAAGGTTATCATCTGCAAGAAGAAAAAATCCATTGTGGGATGCATGCGTAAAATCCATCATGTCAATGATTTTGTGTGGGTCGCTTTTCCTGTGCCGTATGAGGTGTGGTTGCAGATTATGAGCTTGCTGCTTTGACAGTTTGCTTCCATTTAATTTACGGGTTTTAGGAAATCTGGCTTTGTATGAGAAGTTTGAGAATCTGGAAAGTTGTCTGTTGTGGGGGGAATCAAGGAGTTTCAGACTTTCATCATTCAGACAATGTGTCTTAGTTGTACTCATAGCCAATCAAACTTTCTAACTTGAAAATCATTGCTAGTCTGCAATGAATTCTGTTTATAGGTACAGATACTCCTCAATTCCTCACAAGAGGAATTCCAGGCATTACACTTAAGCAAATTAATCACTTTCTGTAGATACTGATGAGATACTTCCTGTGAAAAGATGATGTTCTTCTCCTCTGCTCATGTGGATGCTTCTGACCATGAGACTTTCCAGGAAGGATGTCCCTCACTGTGTGCAGAATCATGGGCATGGCACATGTGAAAGTGCAGGATGCTGCACTGCGTGCACAGGGAGTCCAGTACTCTTTAAACTGTAGTTTTGTAACTTGGAACAATAGTGGGTCTAGATTAACGCTGATCCATAAATAAAATAATTCTGGGCCTGATTTTGCTCTCAGAAGCACACAGTAGCAATGAACACCTCTGTCTTCTAAGGCTGAAGTGATAGACTACATGTTCAAAGCAAGCTGCATAGTTATTTTGTGAAATTAAGTATATGCTTCTGTTGAACTATGTTACATGGATGCTTTAACTCAGTCTGTTGTTTATTAGCTATGCAAACACTATGCAGGGTTTTCTGCTGATGCAAACAAAAGCAAAAATGCTACAGGAAAATAGTCATGAATGGAAAAAAAAATTTAATACATGAAAATTTAGCTGTAATATAATTCAACTTTGGCAGCAAATGTAAGCCATTAATGAAATTACTTTTGATGCATGAACACCTGTTTATGTCTGCAGGGTCTTAATAGAACAGCCTTCTGTGTTTCTTTTTATGAACTGGTACAATGTAGCCTTCCAGGGTGTCAGGGCAGAGCCATGAAGGGGTTCAGCTGTGGATCGGTTTTTGTGTGTTTCATTTTATTCTGGGCTTACGTTGAAGTTGCATGTGACTCACCTGTTTAATAAGCAAAAGATGGCTAAATATGATATTTTCTGTCTCATTCTTCTACAGGTATTTTTGCCTGTAGAAACTAGAGTGCTTTAACCTTCAAAGCCCTGTAAACCAGTTTGG
Organism: Ara ararauna; assembly: GCA_028858755.1. NCBI lineage: Eukaryota > Metazoa > Chordata > Aves > Psittaciformes > Psittacidae > Ara > Ara ararauna. The sequence goes on from CM054377.1 coordinate 19,300,754, forward strand.
TTTGAGATGTAGACCGAATTGTTTGTAGTCTCAAGTGTTTCTGCCCTGATTATCTGCTTACATCACAGCTCACTAGCTGACTTGCATGCAGCTGTTAAATTAACTTTTACAGATATGTTTTCCTGGATATAATGATTCTGTATCACCTCTGTCACTGTTCTCTTTGTAAGTCTGGATTCACTGGGAATTACCGGCATTTTGCAGGAGAATATGAGCCCCTTTTCTTGACAAATGACATCCTACTTTATGCTTTCAAGATGGTAAGTAATTTTGGCATCAGTCAATGTGTTTTCAGTGTTTAAATCCTGTCTAAAGGGTTACACAAAAATCCTGTCTTCCAGATCCAGCAGACTGTCAGCATGAAACCAAACTTTCCTTTGCTTTGAAAATGTTTCCTGTCTGGATTACTATCCTATCTGAATTAAAGGTTTCATCTTATTTCTAATTAAACAAAATAATAATTAGATCATGGCAGTCAGATGTATTCTATGCATTCATTCAGCTCAATACTTTGTACAAGTGAAACAGCAAAATAAAATAGATATAGTGGTGTTATCTTCACAATGACTGGAAGAGTTTAAAGTGTCGTTTGTGTATCATTGAAAAACTGTACCTGGAAATAAAGAGTGGCTTGATACTGGACCCCTTAAATTGGAAAAATGTTTTTGCATTACAAATCCAATACTAAAATATTATACCAGGATGCAAAGTACTCTCCTGTTTTCTTTACAGTGACTGAAGAAGCAGCAGTATTTGTTGATTTTCAAGCAAGTGTGAGAACAAATACAAAAGTACAACAAGTACTGCTCTAGAGAAGCACAGGGATAGTATAGGCTATTCACTACAGAAATGTGCAGCGAAATATACTGACATATGATCAGAATTTAAAGGTCAGTTTTCAAATCTGTTCTGTGCCCAGAAGCTCCCATTATGACACTTCTGGGCTGGCAAATTAAACTGCTCAGTAGATAAGGTGCTAAAAACTTTTGAAAACTTGGGTACAGTTTTAATCTTTAATGAGAGGTGAGCTCCTGAATGTCTGGACCACATAATGAGATCCTTCTGCTCCTTGAATCTGGGTGTAATCCAAAACCAATAAAAGTTGCTGAATTTAGCAATCTCTGGGTCAAGAACACTCACTTGTAATTTCCAGCTGGGCTGACATTATTCTGAAAACACATGGCTATGTGAACTTGTTACAAAAAGAAACGAAGATAGAAAAAAAGGTCAGTATCATGGTCCATTGGAAAGGTTTCCTGAGTGATGTGGTTTCCAAAGGACAGCAGTATGGAAGAGCGGCAGTATGAAAGGCAAGGAGCGACATTGAGGTTTTCTTGGAAAGACATTTTTTGTTTGTACATTTTGATTGTTGATTTTGATTTTACAGTTGTTCAACAAGACAACTGCATACAATTGAAACACTTAGGACAATAAGTGTATGAATTATGAGAACATGCTTTATTCATGCTGTTGTGATTGTTTCTTCTATTGTTGTGATTGTTTCTTCTATTCATCAGACAGTTCTCATGCAAAGCCAGTGACAAGCAGTCACTTGTTCTTGACCAATATTAATTCCATAATGATGCCGAGAAGGAGTTACAGGTACCAAAAACATTTTAATGGCATCACAAACTGAGTTGACCTGGTGCTACCAAACAAACAGTATCATGCTTTCTGAAACAATGCAGAGTAATTCCAGCCACAGTCCCCTTTCCAAGCATCCATCACCTGGCACTCTGGGGTGTTTCATGGCGTCTATATATTTTTAAGGTTGGAAGAGAGGCATTCATTCTGACATCCTGCACAGACTCTAAAATTACTGTAGAGAAGGGAACCAATGCTACAGACACTACCTTGAAGAAATGTGGTTGGAATGAAAAAGTTTCTCAGGCCTTTTATGCGGTCTTAGGTTAGCTAGTTTCTGGCACTTAGAAATACAGTCTTGTGGCTAATTTACATGTGTATTATTACAATCGTAACATGTAACTTGTTAGCCTCTAAGAGAAATCTCTATGGCTGCAATCGATTAAATTTATTCAACTTAACATTCATTGGAAGGCTGGCTCTGTTGCTTCCTTTTGAAAGTTTACTATATGCAGTAGTAGAACTGCTTCTGTACTAATGTGGTTCTTAAAAGAGGTAACACAATATTTGGTTGTTAGATGTTTGGATTGTGGTGGGTCTTTATGGGTTTTGGAAATGTTATCTGTGTGATTTAAAGGAAGGATAAAGCAAGTAACCTTGATGTATAAAAAAGAAAATTCTTATCACTGGAGAAAAGGAGGAAAGTTTCTTCGTAGCTTGCATGGCTGCATCATGTGAGAATACATGCTTTGCAAATGCCGCATTTTGATAAGCCTGCTTTCCAAAACTGAAATAAAGTATTTATGCACATGAAAAAAGGAAATTCTTGGCATCAATCATCAATTATTAACTGTTTAAAAATAATCATTTTTCAACTTATGTTTTCTTGCTGCCCATTCTTTGCAAAATTAAAATTTATACTCTTTGGCTGAAATTCCTTTTCCAGAACCATGGCAAAATTCTACAGATATCACACAAGTATTTACTTAGATGACTTGCAAAAGCGCCTGCAGTGCTCGGTAATTTTTCTACTATAGATATATCCTCTCAATTTTCAACAAGGCCAAGCACTTTCCAGCCTATTATTTTTTTGGAACATTGACAAGAGTACGAGCCTCCTGCCTCCAAGATCAAAAGCCTCTCAGGCTCTGAGAATATTTACTGCTAAGGGACGTTTGTTTGTAGAAATAGAGGAGACCCCTCTATAAAGCAAGGAGTCATGGTCTAAGGCATACCACATTGTAGATCCTGCTCTGTATCTACCAAAAAGGAATTTGAAACAGATTCTCATATCACAGGTGAAAAGGGTTACACAAAGGGGAAGAGATGGGAAGGTAACTCTTGATTTGCATCTTTCTTCAGCTTTTATTTAAACTTCCATGAGTAAATGACTTGAGTTTTGCCAGGAGGAGGAAAAGAAAGCTTCTCCTGATCTGAAACAACTCTCGTCTATAAATTGAACATGTAAATATTTATTTCTAAAGAATTTTTCAATTTGGCACTCAAATTAAAATCCCCAGCCTATTTACATACCTCAGCTAAAGATACATTTCAGATTTAAATGATTATGGTTTCTGGCTACTTCCCATAGAAGTAGCCAAATTCACCCAATTTTGAAACGTGAATATGTTTTAGAAATTTTTTATTCACATCATTCCTTAATACTAAACTAAATTATATAAAGCATGTGTTTGAATTCAGTGTACGGTTGACTGTAATATACTAGAAGTCATTCTAAACAGCCTAATTTAATCAGAAGTGTGTTACCAATCTACTCCTGTACCTATTACTCTAAATGTTTCTAGAGCAGAGGATGTGATTTCTCACACAGACTGCAGACTACTGCTTAATTATTCATCCTCAAATTTAATTTCAAAGCTTGCAATCATTTAACTGTTTAAAATAGAATTTATCACTAAAACAAGCCAAGAGGAACTAGAGCATCATTTAACACTCACTCATTTTAGTTTCAGCATAGCTTGATGAACAGCTTATTTCGTGCACAGTCCCAGCAGGCCCCTGGAACAAGGCACCTGTGATATTGATTATTTCGGTCCAGCTAGAGTAGGTAAATTTCCATTCATGAAAGGATTTTCTTTTTTCCTGAGATGGGCCCTTTCTATTTCACTTATTTTATTTTATTTTATTATTTTTTTTTTATTTATCAAGATGTATCCTCTAAGTGAGAAGAAAATACATCTTGCTTTTCTGCCACTATATCCAGCCTACCAGGGTGGCTGAAGTATGTGCTTTGCAGTACCCTTGTTTTGTGTTGTCCTACTGATACAAAACTGTGACTTGAAACGTATATGTACAGTAAATGAAGAAAACCTTTTTTGTTTATGCTGTCAGGTACATCTCAGAAATTAGTTCATTTTACAGCAAGCAGTCTCTGTATACCCAAAATTCCTGCTCCAGCATAGTAAGAGAAGTAAGAGCTAAAGTAGTATGCATTGTTCCAGCGCTTGAAATATGCTGGTACTTGGTGTCAGCATAACCTAGTGGCAAACAGCTGTCCTTTAAAGCATCTGTGTTGTCTACTATAGGCCATAGATATTTGGTGTAATCTTGTTTCTTTTTTATGGAGATCTGCTAGGAAGAATAAGAGGACATGATCAGACAAGTATGGTGATGCCACTAGAGAAGTGCATTCAAACTTTGCTTGCACTAAGACTTGCATTAGCAGATGTCTTCCTGACTGCAGCCTGTATCACTATAGCTAGATTGGTCGTTGCCATTACTGTAGTTGTTGACTGGACTGGTTCAGTGCATCTCATGGTAAGGGAGAGTGAGCCCAAAGGGAGTGTTACTTTCTCCATGGTGTGTGGAGTACTAGCAACTCAGGGAGGACTGGCCCACTTGGGGCACCCCAGGCTGGGGCTTTCCACTTATGCACAGCCTGTAAGCAATGGAGGAAACTGAACTGCCTTGGGCCCATGTGCATTGCATTGGGCACCCTGATGTATCCTGTCCATCTTTTCTTAGATATGCATCTACAAGTATACAATGAATAATCACTAGCGGTTCACAGACCCTTTCACAGAGCATCTGAGAATTTCCTAGAATGCTGGCACAGCACAACACTGATGTAGCTTATATATCTACCATAATTAAAGCATTTTCACAAATTAAAGAGAACTTAAACTTATCTGAAACTCTGTTCAAAATTATTGCTGCAGAAAGCAGGAAATGCAAGACAACTGACAAAGTATCCTCATGAAAGAAGTCTATGTGAAGCCCTCCTTCAAAATTGCAATATCAAGAACTTTAAGTATGCCTTAACTTTTGAATGATCACATTTCTCTTAAATCTAGGCTCATTTTAAACAAGAGGAAATAATTAAAACTTAAGATTCAGGCCTTAACTCCTGCGTTTTTATAATTCATGACATGAACACAAAAGCAAGTTTGTCAATAAGTTAAGATCCTTTTTGTGAACTCACCTGTGATGTGAAAGCATTCTATAGTGAGTAAAGCAGACACTTACCTTCTGTTTTTTTTGTCTTATGGCTGATTTCTTCATCTTCCTTTTCTAAATAAAAATTGCAGTAAGAAGACTTCAACTAAAAGCTTGAAGAACATCCTCCAGATCTCTAAATTGGAAAGTTAAACACCTTGGTCAGAGCAATCCCAGGCACAGCTACAGGCTGGGCAGAGAAGTGATTCAGAGCAGCCCTGTGCAGAAGGACTTGGGGGTGTTGGTCGATGAGAAAATGAACATGAACCGGCAGTGTGCGCTTGCAGCCCAGAAAGCCAACCGCATCCTGGGCTGCATCAAAAGGAGCGTGACCAACAGGTGGAAGGAGGTGATCCTGCCCCTCTACTCTGCTCTTGTGAGACCTCACTTGGAGTATTGTGTGCAGTTCTGTTGTCCTCAATATAAAAAGCATATGGAACTGTTGGAACAAGTCCAGAGGAGGCCCACGAGGATGATCAGGGAACTGGAGCACCTCCCTTATGAAGATAGGCTGAGAAAGTTGGGGCTGTTCAGCCTGGAGAAGAGAAGGCTGTGTGGAAACCTCATAGCAGCCTTCTAGTACCTGAAGGGGGTCTATAGAGATGCTGGGGAGGGACTCTTCATTAGGGACTGTAGTGATAGGAAAAGGGGTAACAAGTTCAAACTTGAACAGGGGGAGTTTCGATTGGCTATAAGGAAGAAATTCTTTACTGTGAGGGTGGTGAGGCACTGGAATGGGTTCCCCAGGGAAGTTGTGAATGCTTCATCCCTGGTGGTGCTCAAGGCCAGGTAGGAGAGAGCCTTGTGTGGCATGGTTTAGTGTGAGGTGTCCCTGCTCATGGCAGGGGGGTTGGAACTAGATGATCTTAAGGTCCTTTCCAACCCTAACTATTCTATGATTCTATAATTTTTAAATGCAGGCAACCTGATGAAATAATTGAACTCTTAAGTGTTTTTGAGATAACTGGAAGGCCAGAGCTTGAATTAGGTATGCACAACTCTGCAGGATTTCCTACACTGAGTGTCGAAAGTAAAAAAAAATGATGACAAGTTAAATCTGGAATCTTTTTGAGGCTGATTTCTGTGTATGCATTTTGTGAAAGAAGGGATAAATCTGTCAATTTAGGTAAAACAAATCTTCTGAGAACAAATTTCTTAAAGTAATTATATTTTGTAACATAAATATTGCTTTCAGTTTTAGAAGAAATAAGCAAACTATATGCAGAAACTAATTTTTGCATAGACATTAAGTCATTTTGCTTTGCCACAAATATTTAAGAAAACAATAAAGTGTGACTTAAAATTCTTGTTATTTTTGTTCACCTCATTTTAGTAGCTGATATTTATTACTTTATTTTATGTTGAAGTCTCCTTAATAAGCCATTAAAATTTAACAGGAAACTCAGCAGGAATAAATGCCAAGAAGTGAAAACCAACACTACATCATTATTTATCCAATTTATTTGTGAACAGAGCTCTGTATCTTTTGTCACTAGTCATATACACTGTGCCATGAATTTTCTGTATTTCTGGTGTCAAAGTAAAGTTCACTGACTCATAGATCAATTAGACCAAATGTATTCCTTCTGTCAGAAAAGAGTGTATCCCAATTTAGAAGCTTTTTTGAAATAATTTTAGGATAACAACCTTTCATATTTTATTTTGAAATACAATAGTTGGTAGAGACAGAAACAAAGTAAAGATAGGCTACTAAGACTGCACTTTGGTTTATGAGATTGGTCCAACGTATTTGTGCAATTACTTCCCTCTGGACACACACACTTCCACACACACACACTTCTCACAGGATTATTCTTTTTGATTGAGTCACATTTTATATTACACAGGTTGATTATTTTCAGATTGATTTCATGCTAGGAATAGGTGGACAATTCTTAATGGAGACAGGTGGTTTCACACTGTTTTTGAAACAATGCACTTAAATATTTTTGGTGGTGTCTATAATAGCTTAAAGAATATCAGAGATGATTTAGTAATTAAAATAACATACAAATCTATAATTTTCTCAAATGTCTTGCTATGAGTACTTAAGTGTTATGGAGTTCTTTTTGAGTTTAGCGTGATTGGACAGAAATAAGAATAAACATATGGTCCACTTAAGCATGGTTGCATTCACACAAAATACATCTTGTGATCAATTCATGTGGCTCGTAATAACTTGTTTTCCTGAAGCCCTGGTAATAGATCCTCATTTGAAAACCAAAGCAGAAAGAACACCACTGAAATTAATACAGTACCAAAGGTGCAAAACTACTAGGAAAAAAACACAGAAAATGACATGTAAGTTTTATTGTCACCTGGGGAGCTGATGAATTTAGTGTCTTTCATAGTCATGATGTGAAAATGAATTGTTTCTAAAAAGGAGCTAGATGTCAGTAGTATTTATGCTGTGAAACTCCATGACAGACATACAATGAAGGGCTATGTCATGACTGCTGATTTATTTTACAGAGTGCTGTAATTAGTAAGCTATACTCTCTCTGTTGTTACAGGTCTACTGGAGGAGTGGCACTATAATGGATGAACCAGTTCATGTTAGCTGAGCAGCTGTAGTGGTTTAAGCCCAGTCGGCAAATCAGCCATGCAGTTGTTAGCTCACTTCCCCCCTTCTTCCCCCCGACTCCTGGAGAGATGGGGAGGAGAATCGATAGAATGTAACTCCCATGGATTGAGATAAGAACAGTCCAGTAACTAAGGTATAACACAAACCACTGCTGCTACCTCCAATAATAATAATGATAAGGGAAATAACAAGGGAAGAGAATACAACCGCTCACCACCCACCAACCGACACCTAGCCTGACCCCAGCCGCAATCTAACCCTTCCGGGAAACTGCCCCCAGTTTATATACTGGGCATGACATGCTGTTGTACGGAATACCTCTTTGGTTAATTTGGGTCAGGTGTCCTGTCTCTGCTTCCTCCCGGCTTCCCCTCCTCCCTGGCAGAGCATGAGACTCAGAAAGTCCTTGGTCAGACTAACCATTACTGAGCAGCAACTGAAAACATCAGTGTTATCAGCACTGTTCCCAGGCTGAAAGTCAAAAACTCTGCGCTGCACCAGCTACCAAGAAGGAGAAAAATGGCTGCTACTGCTGAACCCAGGACAGCAGGTCAGCTCTTCCACTGCTCTAAACCAGCACACCAAAGTGGAGAAATAAAACTTGACATCCACCACCATTTCTTCTACAATGATTTTAACAAGTATAGGACAATCTGCCACACATTGGCTCAGAACCTGTGGGGGGCGTTGGCTGAATACTTACATTTATGTTTGGGATTAGCAAAATAACTCCACTTTTGAGAAATTTCACTCTCTAAGTACAAAAATGATTATTCTTTTTTTCTACATCCATGGTTACATATAGAACATCTAAGAACAGATATCTAGTGCTTGAAGATCAACAACTGCTCTATTGGTTCGTTAACTGAACAACTTGATTCTTCCTATTTTTTGCTTGAAAGCACCACTAGAACTTTTTGCAGCTCTCATTTTTCAATAAATCCTTTTGATCAGTATACCTAGACAACGCAAAAGGGCCAATTTTTAAAGTGGATTGGTATTATTCTACAAAGTGGAAATAACAATAATGGTGATTAGGATTTCACAAAGTTTTCAGTTAGTGGAAGGTTGTTAGCAGCAGTGTTTTTCCAAAACACCATGCTATGAGTATGAAATTACATAAAAGCTAGTGTCATATCAGCTTTTAAACAGATCTGGCTTGAGCTTAACTTTTTTTTAGGCTATTCTATACAGAATTAATATTTACTAATAAACAGTTTGTAAGATTCACAATTTGGTAGTAGTTTGCATAGAAAAGGGTCTAATACTGAAGAAAAGCTGGCAGAAAACAGACCTCACATTCACTTAAAACTGCAGTGTTAACTCAACAGTGACAGTTATCTTTTATAAAATAGGAAAAAAAGAATACAAAACTAGCATATTTATTAGAGTGAATATAAATACCACAAGCATCCACATATTCATACATACAGAATATCACAAAACAAAGGGAAAAGACTTTGATAAATTTTTAAAATCAAAAAAACAATATCCAAACTAAATAATTGTAAGATATTCATTCCCAATTACATTTAGATATCACAGTAACTGTAATGTTATACCCACTTCCCAAACTCAGCTATAGAGTATCCTTAAGCCTCTGAAAAATCACTTTTCTAGTGCAAAGGGAGATGTTTCTCCCTCTGCACAACATTCTAGAAGTTTACCTCTGAAATAGCTGACAATGACTGCTGTCATTGCGACTGACAAATTAAATAAATGTTTAGATCACTTGATATGGCAAATTCTTCACTGCCAAAATAGCTGTCAGAATGGTTACACTTCTTCATTTCATCCTTTATATTAAAAATAATGAGGGTAAATTGCAAGGATAAATATAAACTTTTTAACTATGCAGCCTAGCATACAAGTCATACAGATTGCAGTATACTCAGCCATCTAAACAAATGCTGTCTATAACGTGCTTTAAGCACAGGCCCACAGTGGAAATTGAATCCCTGCTTGGTTAGTGTTGTGCTGCCTGAGCACAAACTTGTGCTTGGGCTCAGGAGCCTGGAAGAGCAGGAGCACTCATCACTGTTCAGCCTTAGTCTAGCCTCAGCTGTTCTTTATGCTGTGCGGTGATACCATGAGACTAACTTCAGGGAAACAAGTAAGCCGGTAGCTTATTATCAGAAAATCTAGTACCTTGCACAACAAGGAAAGGCTGCTGCAACAGAAATGTAGCAAAACAAACACACAGAGTTTGCACAGACCACACTGATCAATGAACAACCCTTGGGAGTGCCTGTGAAGAACCAATGAAACCTCTAAGCGGGTTTAGTAAAATCTTCATGTCAGTAAGTTCTAGTAGTAAAGAAATTCTATAGAATTGATATAGAATGGCTGGTCATAAGAGAATAACATAAGAAATAAAAAATTAACTTTTAGTTTAGGTTTGTTGCCTTTTTGCCACAAATTTCACTGCAGAATATTTGCATATTGTATGTTATGTTTTCATTACCTCTCTCACTGACTTTGAAGGACAGCCACAGAATAACAACATACAGTAAATAACCCTGCATCAAACTCTAGTTCCAGCTATTACTGGAGGTGCATTGTATATTAGCACAACTTTACCACTTTTTTTTGCAGAATAAATTCTAAATAAAGAGAATTGGAGAAAAAAGAAAAGAAGAAAAGAAAAAAAGATTTTGTTCTGGGGGGAGGAGCAGGGGTAGAGCCTTTAGAACAGGGTCATTGGATTAAGACTGTTCTAAAAGTGTCAGGTACTGCAAGCCTTCAGGTTTGCATACTTTACAACACCTAGAGGCATTTCTGCCTACATAAATATAGCTGCTGAGTTGAAGATGGCTGCATCTCCCAACATGCAGGTGCAATGCTTAGTCGGCTGAAAAATTCATCCCGCTTGATAGATTTGTTTTATCTTCAGATCTGAAGTGCCGGATGTTTAAGATTCAGATTTCAATACTAAAGACTAATTTTCTAATCCTTCTTGTGAAGAGCTGTACATTTCAAGACAAATTGCGGGAGTCTGAGGCGAAGTTTCCTTCCTAAGCTTGGAAAGAAAGAAAATCTGACTGCACTTACACTCTTTTTCAAGAATGGGCAGTACTGCTGCTAATGGCACTGACAACTGCTGGAGGCAATTCCGATAATTTTCTCTAGGGAGGTTTCTTCTGATTACAGTTTACAGTATGACCTACAAAATGTAGCTTGGTTTTGGATAAGATGGCAAGGTCATAGATTTTTCAAGGGCTTTTACAGCACAGACCAAGTTAAACTTGCTGCTTCCCATTCGATTTCATGTTTGTAATCAAATTTGAAGTATTCTTATTGCTTCCAGTAGTTTCATCTTTAATTTAATTAGATGCAGTAGTTAAGCTTTTTGATATTATATAATGTAGCATTTTTTTTTCTTTAAGCTATATCTTTATACAGGCAAAACAAATTCAGATTTTATCCAAACAAGCAGAATTCCAACAAGACAATTCAAGTTATACTCAAATTAGAGATACGCTAGGGGCAAACTGATACTGTCCATCATTAAGGTATTTTTGTGGTTTTGGATTCTTGGCATAAGCATTTCTTGTACTGTAAAGCACATATCCTGAGGTGTAAGACACATACAGCAGCTTTGTCTTCATATAAAGTTAATTAGAGTCCATACAGTTAAACAAAAATCCTCCTGATACATGTTTTCCTACCGAATGGTCTGAAGATTTCTATTTGCCATTTTGGAAGAGCATTGCTATGATGGCAGTATGATGAAATTATGGCACAAGAATAGTACAATAGGAACATTCTGATAAGGAGTAGCGCTACTGAAAACACATAGCACAATCTGTTTATACATATTCTCAGTAGCTGCTGACAATTTAGCTGAATCAACATCAGCATTTCTTCATCTAAGAAAATGTTCAAGTGATGTAAGAATTACTCACTGAATTCTGGATTGAACGATAGCTCTGTTTTTAAGGGTTGGTTCTGCTGAATGAGAGTCTCTTCTTTAGATCCTCTGTAAAAATGCATAAAGAAAGTGAAGGAGCCTCTCGGACTTTGAATTATTGCACAAGGAGATAAGAGTCTCTTAAAGTTCTTTTGCTGTTGGTATCACACTCAGCTCTGCCTGTACTCTTTATGTGAAACAAATATATTGTACTGCCAGTGGCCAGATGCAGTGAGAGGTTTTAATGAGCATAGGTTTCCATCGCTTTAAAGTTCATTGTGGCTGCTATTGTTCTGACTGCTGTGATTAATACTCTCCTTCAGGTAGCCTTCAGAAGGTAGATTTCATAGGCTCTGATGTTTGAGCTATCCCTCTCAGCTGTTTCATCCTTAATTTACTGGGTGGTTTTGTGTTTTGCTATGTTGCTTCATTTTAAGATTATTTTAATTTCAAGGCAGCAATGCTTACAAAGATTTGTTAGAACAGCACTACTAAGTCTTCAAGTATGAGGTCGGTTTTTGGAACTGGACATTACCCCTTGACTGGCATTCAATACTGCTTGCCTTCAAAACTTAGTAAATTAGGGCTTGTGAAGGCTAAAGGTTTAACAGCTATTCCAGCTACAGTCCTCCCTCAGCAAGACAGCAGAAGCAAAGGCTTCATTCTCACTGGTCCTTCAGTAGGTCTCAAAACTAGGAGAAAGGATTATTGTGGGTCCATCTGCACTCACTTCTCTGCTTTTCTGTAGCTGTTCTTTTCATGAAACTTGAAGTGCTAAATAAAGATTACAAAAATTACCTAAGAAAATGAAATTTACGCAAAAAATTTATGTCTGTTCTCTTAAGATAGTGTCTATTCTCCAATAGTTAGAAGTAAGATAATATAGAAACAGAGCATGTATGTAAGTTCATTTCCTGTGATTGATTACAAATCAAGAAAGTATTCAGGTCAGTGTAATGACAATGAGACTTCATACTCTTCCTGCCATTACAGTGAAATTCCTAATATAGTGATACATTGCAAGAGTATGAGGTCTTGCTCATATGTTCCTACCACAGCGATTTTTTGCTGCCATTTCCAAGAGCTTCAGCATACTTCATATGAAGTCTTACATGTGTTAATGAGAAACAAATAACATTTTTGTAGTTGCTAATACCTAGAGCTATGCAAGATATGGAAGAGGATAGGCATGATTTGTTTACCACAACATGAAAGCCATGATCCATGAAAGTCACAAAAATGCCTCTGGGTTTGCTTATGAAATATGGAAGAAGATAAATTTAATTATTAAAATCAAAACTTTCCCTTATTTAAACATATCCCTTACTTTCTTCATAAGCAGTCATTCTTTTGAGCGAAAACAATTTATGAAAACCAGTTATTTTTCCTAGTAGCTTTAGTCAGATTTTTATTTAAAATCCCAGGTTCCTGCATAGGAAAGTTCTTGCTACTTACACTGTGGATGCTGCACAAGCAGAGTCCTTGTTAATACAGTTTTCACATCTCCTTTGAAGTTTTATTTACTTACAAATATCAATTTTTTACGTTTCTTTCTTTCCAGTCTTCTGCAGCTACTATAAATTATTCCTTAGCCCTTAAATACATTGCCTGTGCTTTGAGCCAAAGTTAGTGTTTTCTCTTACTTTCTTTTTTCCCTTGGGAAAAAGCTTCTAAAATAACTTTAATGATTCCAATTTGTAGTTCCCCTCTGGTCTTCTACTTCATAAATAGAGTTTAGCTAATTAGGGAATCAGGCATAGCTAGTAAACTCAAAATAAAATAAATGTGCACTGCTATCCTTAAGAAGAACATGTTTGTTATTGAGGTAGAAAGAAACAGAAGCTTCTTTTTTACTACTAAGGATCCATCTGAACTCTCCTGCCGCTGTACATATTTCTCTGTAGGGTGCAACTTCAACCTTGGTCCCATGAGAAAGGAACTTGCTTTTGAGCACACCAGTGCTACACCTGAGAGTGTACCTTGTGGTTCATCAAGTGTAGATGTAAATTAGAGTTGTCCACTAAAGGAACCTCTGAAGTACACCAAGTAACTAATATAGCACACTGTATATAACCCACACCATACCAGGTTCAACCATGACCTGGTTAGATGGGTTAGAAGGATTCCTTTGAGTAGGTATAGACCTCTTTTGTCCATCTATAGGCCTCTCCTCCTCTTACAGACCTGCTTTTCTCCTTGCAAATGTTCATTGGCCCACATACAGCATGTGTCTCCCTCTAGCGACTTGAACAATTTAATAGACTGCATTTCCCTATGCCAAAAATGCAACAACTCTGAATTATCATCTCATGCAATAGAAACCTGTGTTACAGATCAAGAGGTTCCAGTCTTAAACTCTGCAAGTAAATTGCTTGTCAGTGTTACTATTCAGGGAGGAGTAACATGAAGTTAGAATTAAGGGCTTTGAGCTCTACGAAGGGTAGTAACTATGGATTTAATGTCAATCTGCATCTACTATTTCACTCAGGTCTGCCTATGACTTCAGCTCTACTGATTTAATAATGCATACTTTTAAAAAAGGAAAATGACATTGACTTCAAAAGACCTTTGGCTCAGACCCTATATGAGAAACATTCTGAAAATGTAACTGCTATTATCTCAGCTGAAATGTGCTGCATTCCACAGACTAATGTGGTATCAATTCAGAGGAGAGTATATGCCTTCAGTCAGACCAAGTTTCTCAAAAAGATCTCCTTAAAATTGTGTATACGAATTCCATCGTACTAAGGTCAAATCATCTTATTTCAAATATTTTAACATCCCTAGAGCTATATTAAAATAATAAAAGTGATTTTTTGATTGTCCTTGTGCAATCACTTCTGAACTGTAAATCCTTGTGAGTGTTTTTTATTTCTAACCCTATCTCCACTCAGAAGTACTTCCTGCAATAATCCCTGGCTTTTCAGGGACTCGGCACAGGTCTGACAAGTCAGGCTCTACACCAAACACAGGGAAGATAATTCAAGTACCAGAAGACACACAAAAGAGTGAAAATTAACATGAGCAAAGTGATTACATGGTTATACTGCTTTGGTACCTAATGTAGTTTAGGTAATGGTGGCTCTACATCCTGTTATTGTAGCCAAAATCCTGGGTAATTAGTCTGTGGGACCTGGCAAATGGAAAAAATTCCTGCCAAGACTGATAGAAAGACCTCCAACAAAACAGCAGGGTACTAGAGGTAATAGCATATAGAATCATAGAATAATTAGCGTTGGAAAGGACCTTAAGAACATCTAGTTCCAACCCCCTGCCATGGGCAGGGACACCTCACACTAAACCTTGTCACCCAAGGTCATCCAACCTGGCCTTCAACACTGCCAGCGATGGAGCATCCACAACTTCCCTGGGCAACCCATTCCAGTGCCTCACCACCCTCACAGTAAAGAACTTCTTCCTTATAGCCAATCGAAACTTCCCCTGTTTAAGTTTGAACCCCTTACCCCTTGTCCTATCACTACAGTCCCTCATGAAGAGTCACTCCCCAGCATCCCTATAGACCCCCTTCAGGTACTGGAAGGCTGCTATGAGGTTTCCACACAGCCTTCTCTTCTCCAGGCTGAACAGACCCAACTTTCTCAGCCTATCGTCATAAGGGAGGTGCTCCAGTCCCCTGATTATTCTCATGGCCCTCCTCTGGACTTGTTCCAACAGTAGACACTATTGCTGTTAACACTGGAAATAAAATGATTTCTGCTCTTGAGAGCTTACAATTAAAATGGATATAAGAACAGGGTCAGGGAAAGGCAGTACTATCAGCCATGCTGATGAGGAATCCAGTACAAGGGCAATAATTAATACTGAATTCCTGTTCCAGTCTCGCACATTGCAGCCTGATGCATTAACCACAATATTTGACTTCTGTCTTCCTGTTTTTTTAAAACCTAAAGAGTAATATGAGCAACATCTTCTATTTGAAGGTTTTTTGCTGTCTTTTGTCATGATTTTATTCTCATCGGTTTACTGCAGTTAAATAATTATCTCCCCTTTGTAAAACCATGTGTGGTAAGATTAATAACCAATAAACTGCTTAAAACAAAGTCTACTTACTTAACAGATATGGTACTTGTCAGATAGAAGACAGCAGTCTTCTATTTTTGTTTTTGTGAAACTTTTAATAGATATAAAAAAAAAATGCCAGTCTATAATAAATGTTGCATTGTATTCCTTGGCACAAACTTGTGCTTGTGTATGCTTGTGTAAATACCCTTGTGTGTGTATTTAGATCTCAGTGGTTGCTGCCAGATGGATCATTCCCATTCCTCACTCCAACTATTCACACAGGACCTAGCAAGTGCTCCACCTATAACTGGATCAGTGCAAAATTTTAGGGGAGAAATGTGCATGAGAAAAGCACCCAAAAGTTTTAGATCCCAAGAAAGTAAGGCAGTACTAGCTGACAGCCTGAATTCCTGCATTACTGTGCAACCAAGTAGACTTAATCCTGGATTTTAATGTACAGAATAAATATATATATTTATATAATTCTAAAAATACAGAAAAGAAGTTAAAAATCCTTCTTAATTTCTGTTCATATTTATATATTTTAGTCTATTTAACATTCTATCTTTTCTTACTACTATATATACCTTTCATACACGCATAGTGCAGGGGGTGTAAGGGGTGGAGGACTGTTTGTATGCCTAAAAGATGAAAGAAAGCCAGAGATGCAAATATAAAACCATACATAACATGTATAATGTCCGTGTCACCTATATTTCTCTGAGTTTCATTGAAGTTTCAAAGTAAGATCTCCTGTTGAAGCATACTAATTCCATTTAACGGCTATTACTGAAAGTCAAAATGTTACAGGTTAATGTCTGACTCAGTTGCCATGCTTCCAGCTACAGCAAGAGGAAGAGAATATTAATTTATTCTTGACAGTGTATAAGTTTCTGGGGATCTTTTGAAATCTTGTACAAATATCTTGCAATAAAAAGTTCCTGCTAACTTTATTACCAAAGGACAAAGTAATTAAAGAGAAGGTCAATGGAAAAGATCTGCAAATCTCTGAAGTTAAAATACATATTACCATTCCTTTGGACTGTGTTTTGCATAGTTTAATTATATAAATCTAATTTTAAAACATTATTTTTTAAAAAATGGACATATATCTCTAGAGTGGATGAACATCTTCATAACATGGTATTTAGATAAAAGAAGAGCAGTATATGTTAGGCTTTTAATTTAAGAAACACAGTTAAAAGAATTGTCTACAAAACAGTGCAATTAATACACTTCACTCTTACCAAAAAGAAAAAAAAAAATCCCTCCGTGCTTCCAGGACTTTCAGTTGTCACCTCCAGAAGTACTGCAATTCCCTGATAGAGACTAAGGGTTGGAAGAGAATAAGTTGTTTTATATTTCCCATTTCAATTTGTTTAGCTACAGAACTCATCACTGCCCTTGGCCCATGTTTCAGCTGTTCTCTATTAATTTAGGGTACCCGATGGGGCCCAAATTTTTAATGTGAATAAAGAGGAAAGTGGAAAGACAACGATTTGTTCAAGCCCAAACAGTACACCTATAGCAGCAGCTGGAACTAGAGCTCCGAGAAAAACCGCAGTGCACCAAACTGCACTGCCCAGTACAGTAGAGAAAAAAAACCAAAACAAACCAAAACAAAAAACAATCCAAAACTTTATTATTGAGCAAGGATTATTGTGCATATCAGTTTGTCTTTATTAGTTTAAACTTTCATTTTATTGCTAGACATGCAAGCATCATGCCATGCAGGACAATGACTGCAAATACTTCATGACAGTTTGTTGGTAAGCTGCCTCTTGGAAAAGTTATCTTTCCTCATGAAAATACAATAAGATAAAAAGATCAAATTGTTAATAGCATGGGAAGTGGGTGATATGACATGGAGGCATTGCACTTTCATTTAGATGTGGCTACTTGAGTTGCATTTCTTCTGGCTTTGGCACTTCAGCAAGAAACACGAATTATATTAAACCTAAAGCTTTAGGGTTAACTATGAGGCAGATTGTCCCAATATTTTATAAATATCATTCTAGTTAAAATTAAACAATAATATTCATATAGAATTACTATTCCATTGAACAGAGGAAAACGAGACACAAGAACGAGAAATGTGGTCATGCTGGGAAGTAGGGACAGACTTGCGCTTCTGAAAGATAAAAGAATCCATAAGCTCTTGTAGGTTTGTGTGAGAAAGGCAGAGAAAACATTGCTAACTCTCAGAAACAAAAGAGAAAAAATTAAATTCTAGGTTTGGGTTAAAATACTTGGCAAAGATGAAAACAAACAAAAAAAATATAACAGATAAAAATGAGAGCGGTGAAAGCAGCCTGACTTCTAGATGCAGTTAAGAAAAAAAGAGTTAGTTAAATATGTAATACCTTTTAACACTGCGCTGTCTCAGCTTGGGTCTCAAGTCAGTGAAGTTCTGTGCCTCTAAATAAAAGACTTCACTGCACAGAACAAGTGAACTTTTTGAAACACTGAATACCTAATAATATATGGAAGTAAGTAAAAGTCTGATATTTTCAAAAGTTAAGTAAGAGGAACATAAGTTAACAGTGTCATTAGATCAAGTTTCCTGCTACTTCAAACAGCTGCGTCACAGATACTTTTCCATGCAGTTATCTGGCCCCAATTTAAAACAGGTGACATTGCTAGCTCCTAACAGCTACTTTTGTGGAAAGTCTTTTTTGAAAATATAGGTGGTTATTGAGCCTTTCTTAAATTTTATTCATTTTATGCCAATATAATTTATGTCAAGTTAAGATAGCCTACACAGCCTTGAACTTGTTAAACTAAACAAGGCTATCCAGCATACCCTCCTAATACAGGTTTTTACTTTCCTCAGTCCTCTGCTTCAGTGGGATTTTTCTTTCTGGGCAAGAGCTCTATGGAGTATTTGATATACACTATACTCATTGAATGCTGTGATCATATCTGTGTTTATGTCTCATTAGTGATGATATGACTAAAACTCTAGACTTCCTAATTGATTCTAGTAGATAGTATATAGCATATATTCATTTTTTATGGTTAAATTATGAGGCTAAATTTCTTTACTCTCATTCTTCAAGTCAGCCATAGTTTCCAGTTTGACTTTTCTATCTGTCTTGATTGACAGGCCTTTCAGGTTTTTGTAATCCATGTTTGGGAATCAGCCACATTTGAAATAAGATACTTACTTGAAACCTGAAAAACATAGGTGAGATAATTGCATTGGTTTGTGTGGTACCAACTTGTAATGATTAGTGAAGCCCACAAATGCTACATCTGAGGTAACTGGTACACTTGTAGGTGTATCAGGGTTTAAGTCACTTGCAATGCCTGTGTCAAATAATCATAGCAGAAGTCCAAGTCAGACATGCTGATAAATGTGATTTATTTACCTTAACCCAATCATTTTTGGATAACATTCTGTAAAGTAAATGTAAAGTTAATTCTTGATGAGACTGGCTAGAAATAATACCTGTTGACTCTCCTTTTGGGACTATGACATTACCATTAGGCTTTTTTTTGTGTGTATGCATGAAATACAGATAAATATTTCTACAGATATGTTTAAGGTAGATAATCTTATAAAGTTGCCATATGCTCCTTTTACAGTCAATGGAGAAAATACATGTATACTTATAGGACACAATTGATTTTATTCTACAATATGTGTTTAAAGTAGGAAAATGTACTTAAAGTACCTAAATGAACTGTTCTCTGTAGAGTTCTATTTCTCTTATAGGCTATAAAAAAAGGTAAGTGGCTAAGATGCATAGGTCTGAAATTAGTTGAGGTAATCCTACCTTATGTTTTGTTTGGATCAGTGGCATCACTTCATATGTACTGGGAATGGGTTTTATTTCTTTATAGTTGGGTCAAATTGTCAGGGTTCCTTCTTTGAAAAGTAGACTGATTTTCCATTTTTCCGACTACAATTATGACTGGGAAAATAATCAGAATTAAAATACTAAAAGAACTCAATCCAATGATGAAATAATCAGTTTTCAGAGCATGTCAAGATTCTTGATATACCTACTAAAATCCAAAATCTGTGGTAATTTCTCTGTTAACATCATGTGGAAATCATCCATGACTTGAAAAACTACAGATTTGTTTATAGGCCAGGGAAGGGCTCTTTAAACCAAACACCATCCCCAGGTACAGCAATTATCTTATTTTTGCATTCTGACTATTTTCTATCATGTATATATATAATAAAATTCTTGTGTGTAATAGAATGGCCTTTATTTTTTTCCTGTAGAGAAGAAGTGCATGCTAAAGCATTTTTTGTTCTTAGTATTAACATTTGTAAGGATTTATTAGGGTCAAACTTTCTCCTTCTTCAGAAGGTTTCATTCAGCCAGGTAAGATTCTTTATCTCTGACCTTTATCTGTGCTTTAGCTGACCTCTTAAATATCTAGAGCCTAGTGTCTTGATGCTAAAAGCTTAGACTAAGTGTGTATTTTGGTTAATATTTGGTGTTCACCTGTTTTAAAAACTTATGGGAGATTCAGTATGTTTGGAATAGTTGCGATATTCCGTCTTAGCTGGCATTTCCTAAATTCTTAAGTTTCATGCTCATTGCTGAGATCCTGCTCAGAAGTGATGAAGCCTCACTGTCAGACAAAATAAGACAGAAATTTCAAGCCAAAAAATGGCAGAAAGTGGAACACAGGAATTCTGCTTTAGGAGAATTATTTTTTCAGTGAGAAATCTTGGGAGATGTGTAAATGCAGATGGAGCTGACTGCGGATGGACACCTTTACATATCAATGGTATTACCATGGTTAGGAAAAGTGATTCATTATTTCCTCTGCTCACCCACAACACATGAGTCATGCTTGGGTTCACCATCCTTTGCTAACATTCTTCAACCAGAACTGGATCTATTCTTTACTCCAGAGTACTTCTCACCATTATGAGATAACCACAGGTGGTAAGAGATTTTGGAAAGCCACCCGGCACCTGCTGGTTCATGAGTCATTTCTTTTAACTTATAGCTACGCAGGAATGAAGAACTGAACTACATGGCACTCTACAGAACCTAGAGTTTTGGGGACCAGTGCCCCATTTATATAGATTAAAATCACAAACATATGTTATGCTTGCATGTACTCTTAAATGAAACAGCAATGTCTCATACTTACTAGCCCATTTGATAAAATTCAGAAAAATAGCAATGGATTTTTCCCCTCAGTCTGTTGACAGGAAATAATCCATTGGTGCAAATAAGGTGGTTTCATAAAGGTGGTTTTATATGCAAATTTTGTCATAAATCTAGAATGAAACAGGTTCAGAATATTCATTCAGTTAGATGCAGTTATAGCCTTTCTTTAGTTAGGTTCTCTGTCAGCTTTTTCAGTATCAAGAAATCTGATAAACTTTCTATTACGCATCAGTACAGCTTTTCTATTCACTTTGCCCTTTCTTCTAAAAAATTTACATATTATTACATTGCTTTGATCTTGGTTAGAACAGAATGGTCTCATAATTTTCTAGAGAATAGGGTTTTACTAACTAGTTAGTTATTTTAAGGACACTCAGTTAAGTTTGTTAAAGCATAGTTTTTCCATCAAGATAATCAAAGAATTTATTAGTGCTGCATTAATTCCAATAATGATATTTACTGCCGCACTGGCAAAGCACTGAAGCAAATACTATAGGTGAAGGGGCTCTTAATTAACACATTATAGTTATTGTCTTAACAGCAATTTCTTAACTATTGTTCTCAAGCTGATCATGAAGACTTGATTTGGTTTTATATAAGCTCAGGCAGCAAAATCAGAGAGATGATTAAAAGCACATACAGATTTGACCAACCTGTTTGCAAAGAAATATATTGAGAAGAAAGGAGCAATATTTTCAGACTCTCCAGGGGCAGAGACTTTGGACTTTGCATATCCTCAGGGAACCCTGATGAGCTCTGCTTCCTGTCAGCCTAAAGTAATGATACATTAGATATTTACTACCTTTGTAAAAAAGTACCCATTGAAACATGTGAAGAGAATAGTATTTCTCTTTTTATTTCAGAGCAGAAATAAATATTTGATGTTTACTGCAGTGCTACTCTAAACTGGCAAGTGTCTGATGCACTGAGTACAAAGAATGACTTTTTGCCAGCAGGTTTTTAAGCCTTTGGTTTTGATATCTCTCTAAGGCTGTTTTCTATTAAAGCAGTGGGACCAAATACCTAATGAGGAACATCTTGCCAAGTGTAACTGGACTGAGACAAGCACCCTTTTTAAGTGTGTTATTGGCTGCATGATTTCTGAGCTAGAATTCATGGCAACTAATTGTAGCTATCCAAAAATGAACTGTCTAGTCTATATTAGGTAAAGTTAATCAACAGAGAGGAGTAAATCCAAGAGCATTTAATGCAATTTTAAAATGGGTGGAATGAGTGACAGGCTCAGCAGAGAGTTTCTGTAGCATGTCTTGCTTTCAATTAGAGAGATTGCTTTTCAATTGGAGAGATCCTGATTGTCAAGCTTGGACTGGGAACAAAATCATTGGTTAAATTCAACTGGCCAAGCATCACATTTAGACTTTAATAACCCCTTCTGTATTAAAATCTCTGACCAGTGAGTGAAAACCTTTATGTCCTGCAACCATAATGCCTAGCTTTTTAATGTCTTTATTAACAATGTATCTGCTTTTATTGAACAAATCAAAAAATAATAATATTTAAAAAAACAACACCAAACCAAACTTACCAGCATAAGAGTAAAGTTCTTCTTAATGAAATACTTACATCCTCATGATCAGGGACATCTGCAATTTACATATATGATGTTCTTATCTTAGCTGCAAAGCATAGGAGGAGGAACAGAAAGATCACATCTTCATAATTTCATTGCAGTATCTACGTGCAGCAAAATGTGGCACCTGGCACATTCTGTTATGCAATAGAACTAAACTAGGAACAAAGTTCCTGCTGATTTTTCTCTATGAAAGAATACTTCAAATAATGCGCAGCTTTGAAGCAATTGGTTTCTCAAGTCACGACTCAGTGGTGCCTGAGCATCTGCAAGGAGTCTCATATATCTATAGCGGCTGACTCATTTCCAGTTTTATACAGAGAGACATGCATCACATCTTTGATTAATGCTACTGGTGGTGAGAAAGATAATATCCAGGAGAAGCTGTGAGGAGGTCACTGCAGTCATACTCATTTGTCAGGCAGACTCTGTTGACATATATAATTGTTATAATTGCTTTACATTTTCCTGACTTGAAATATCTTGCTTGTGGGGTCAATTGTACAGAGTTCTCAGATGTAAAGGGAGGAATCTGAGATTTTAGTCTAAATTAAGGATTTTTCAGTATGTCATTAAATTTATACTTTCCCAGTTCTATAGAAGTGCCAAGCACAATATTTGCTAGCAGAGGAACAACGCGTCAAGAATCATTTCAGCAAGTGAGCTGCTTCCTGCTCAAAGTAAACTCCTTGTGGATGTTCTTACACAAGCAGCAAGACTGTATTTAACAAAGAAGACATTCTGCATGGCATTTTCTGTTTTGGAAAAGTATCTATATAACATCAGGTAGATTTTCCAGTATTCTTTTCAGCTCAACTCAATTTCCACTATCTAGTGTCACCAGGGTTTTCTTCGGGATATCTGTACAATACTGAATTCCTGTTTGGAATTTTCCCTTCAGCAGCTGTTAGCTAGGAAATACAAAAAGGCTTCTCAATCTTCACCTACTCTGGAGTGACAGAGATGGGCAGAAGCATCTTCGCAGTAGGACTGCACGTGGATTTTCAGCCATTACAAAGGTGAGTCCATGGCCAAATGCCAGATGATTTCTGCTGTTTAAATATGAAATAGCCCCTTCCAGGCAGCTGCCTGCATGCTCCTATGCCCACCGATGACAGGTGCAAATCAGTGACAGATGAAAGGCATTGAATGGGCTCCGCTGTCTCTTCCTTAATCAAGTTTGGGGATCTACACACTGAACAACATTACTTAGAGAAGATATTTTTTCTTAATTCAGTTATTTAAGAATATATTAAATTATTTTGTGGCAGGATATATTTCTCAAAACAAACATTAAAGCTGAAATTGAGGCTAGAAAATCTTATTAGTCTCTTTTTTTTCTGAAGTCTAGGCATGGCAGCGAAGAAAAAATGCGTCAGAACATCTTATAGACTTTGATTGCCTGCATCTACCAGCTTATGGAACAAAATTGTGTACAACTGAAATTTAATGCCTGAGTTCTCTTGTAACTGCACTAATTTGATTAAAAAAATAGTGTTTCACATTAATGTGATCCAGATCCTACAATTTGAAGCATTAGATGGACATATTGAATACTACCTTCAAAAATTCTGGTTGAAGCAAATAGAGAGAAATTAATCTATGTAAAATTTTGCATATTCAACATTGGTCACATAATTAAAGAGCACTCAAAGCACAACAAAAACCCAACATTTCTTGTAGTATTTCTTCTGGGGATATGTTTTAAACAACACTTTAATACCAAATAGATCACATCATCTGTGCTGGCTCATTGACTTAAAAGTTAGTGCTGCTTCTCATGCGCGATGGAGCAGGAAATCAGACAGTAAACACTGTAGGAATTGTCAACAGTCTTAGGCAGTACCTAATGCTAACTGAATAAATAAGGATTTTGTAAATATAGCATGCTCTTCAGAAATACATTCAGGAAAAATGATGGGAGCAGCCTGAAAGAGGAGAATTGGGATGACAACAAAACGGTTTGTGCTTGCTGGGATAAAACTTGTCCGTTTGCAAGTGAGAAATGAATGAATGAAAGGAATTGTTTTTCAAGAAACATCATTGCAAGGTTATGAGCAAAACCAAAATTTTGATAGTTTTCGATGAGAAACTTTTAGGTTAACGCTTCTGACACACAAACACCCACCCCACTCCTCCCATACTACATTCTTTTGCTTCTGGTTTTTATACATAGTTCTGAGGATAATCCTTCAGGAATTTGATCAATCACCTCTAAATGCCACTGCTTTTCTGCCCTGTTGTTTAGCAAGAGTGCTAAGGAAATGGTAAGAATAATAACTTATTGCTATTGCAGGTACTGTATTTTAATGATATTCAGAACACTAAATGATATTCATGCAAATAATTAAATGGAAAAAGTCTAGAATAGCAAGAAACCTATCCACCTGCTACTTGCTCACCTCACCTATGCAGAGCTCAAGCCTATTTTGAGAGCAAACTGTTTCCCTACATTTTTAGATGAAATATATTCAGTTCCTAGGATGAAACCTGTCTCGTGTACGTTTATAAGAAGAAAATTTCCAACGTGTTAGTATCCTTAATGAATATACATTAAAAATGCATCCTCTCGAACATGCCAACGTAAAATAAACTAGCCATAATCTACATTATTGTGGAGTGAAAACTCAGAAAGACAAAAGACTTTTTTAAAAAGCAGAACAGTTTCAAATTGTTTCTTTGGAGGTGTGTGATTAAACTTCTCTCTTTATTCTTTCCATTACCAAAAGGAAGATATTGTTCTCACAGAACTTATGACTTGAAAAATCCCATTCTTGAATTAATGCCTGAGTCCATCGATGCTGAAATATAATATAATAATGAGGTCTCTAGTGCGATTAAATTTTATGAAGCGCAGACATGGTCAAGAGGCTCATATATTAAAAAGGGAAGGTCAGTGACATTCTCTTTTTTAGAAAGTTAAGTAGCTACTAAATTGCCCTAAAACTATTTATTCAACTTAGGCCTTGAGCAATCCATAGGCATTTTTTTTTTCCTTTCCAGTGGAGAGGCCATTTTTATGCATCCTCTACTGAACTATGCAAGCGAGCATATTGAACTCTGCACCATGACCAGACCATCCAGTGTCCTGCCTGCAGTCCTGGCTAACTTTGGTGCCTGCCAGAGGGTACCCAAACATGCAGTGCTGCTTCTGCACAATCTTCTTACACCAAATTATTCACAGCTGAGGGACTGCCTAATCTAGAGGTGCTGTCAACACAGCCATTTTTAGTATTAGCAACACCTCACAGCAGAAACTCATGGGTGGATACTGCAGGCTACTGCAAGGCAGACTGCAGCTCAGGGTTTATTTATTTTCAGGTTCTTAACCTGTACTACATGAAAGATAGTGACCCTGTTACATGTGATATGAACACACACAGGGAAAACCCCTACAGAGTAGCAGTATGCTCTCAGGACATGGTCTAGTTAGACTCATTATGTGTTGCCCAAATGTATGGTCACACAGGCCATGACTTTGTATGGTAACCAGTTGGTCTTGTGACTAAGATAAATTACTCTGAAGTTTACACATCGGACTTTGTCTTGTCACAACAAACTTGGGTCTTTTTATTTTCAGTGCCCTTCATAATGTATAAATTCTCTTTTTCTGCCTCTACTTTTCTGACCATATTTCTAAACACTATGCATAGAAGGGAAAACTAATTAGACCACCAGCTGTATTACTGTTACTCTCTTTAATCTATGTCATTACTATACGTCTGTTTTAAGATTATTTATTTTTTGAGATTAGAATGTAAATATGCATTCTCGAGACTGGAGAATAACAGTCATCTGACTTAAAATCATGGCACAGACCATGCACTGAATTTACAGTTTGAGATTTCTTTAAGGAAATAAGTTGCTATGAGCAGAAGACATACTAAAAATATGCTGTATGGAAGAGGACAGAGGGACAGCTCTGTCATTACATACTTAAAGATTCAGAAGAGTAGTGAGATTCACAAGCTGATCACTTAAATAGGCAAATAATGACCTTCTATAAGCAAGCAGAAAATTATTGGTTTTGAACTTATAAGTAAGAGTTGCATTATCTGGAACAAAAACCAATCTGGAAGGCAGGCATTAAGAGAAAGATGATTTTTTCAATCACTGTGACTGATTTGGGCACCTAAATATTACATAAAATATCAAACCTGAACTGAAGGGCTACTTCTATTGTCAGGGGTGAGAAAGAAGCTGATTTAAAGGGCATTTCAAAGCCAAACTCCCGGTGGTTTAAGTGTACCTCTGAAGAACTCTCTCGCTTTTCACCCAAGTAGTAAAAAAGGAATCCTACTTCTGCTAATGCATGATACATCGTAAAGGTAAAATTTATTTCACTCATTTTTTTAAGTCTATGATTAATCAGCTGAGTGCCTCTAAAATATTTGCCTAGTATTATATAACGAGAGCACTCTCTAAAATAACTGGAAGCTATTGCATCAACTAAAATACTCTAAGGATCACCTGTAAAAGTAAAACACAAGGTCACTCTGTTCAAATAATCTAATTATATTTAAAAGTTATTGCAGTTAGAGTACTCAATACACAGAATGAAGTGGTATCACTGGTTAGGGTTACTGCTTTTTCATACAATAGTAGTAAACAATCTGACTATTAAGCTGAAAGAAATTTGACATTTTTTTATCTGCTTCTGATATTTAAAATGATACCTTATTCATTCGTTCATGATGACATATACAATAATGGAAATCTGGAAAGGTTAAATTATAATGTAAATCAAATCAAAGAGAAAAACCTAAATATCCTTTCTGAAGAACTGTGCTACTAATTGGGTGGTCTGTAGCTGTAGGCAACACCAGAGTGACTATTCTGATAGGTTATTTGGGGTACTGGTTGAACCCAAACTAAAAGTAACTCCTTTTAATTTTTTTTAATACATCCTTATAATGTATGAAGGCCTCATAATGTGCCTCCAGTTTTCTAGGTTTTCCCTTAAAACTACCAGGCTTTCAAATCTAGTAACAGTAACAAAGACCTAAGTTCATAATGCAAAAAGCAAGCTCAAAAAGCTCTCAAAATGATTTCAGATTTTTCCACTATATCATGAAAAAGCAGCAACTGGGGATTTTTTATTTTCTAACTCAGGTTTACAGAAGGCTTCTATCATTATTCACAGCTGAAGTAAACTCTAACTGGCAGCTACAAGATGGGGGTCCCTGGCTGAAGACTGACAGCATAGTAGAATCATAGAATCATAGAATAGTTAGGGTTGGAAAGGACCTTAAGATCTTCTAGTACCAACCCCCCTGCCATGGGCAGGGACACCTCACATTAAACCATGTCACCCAAGTCTCTGTCCAACCTAGCCTTGAACACTGCCAGCGATGGAGCATTCACAACTTCCCTGGGCAACCCATTCCAGTGCCTCACCACCCTCACAGTACAGAACTTCTTCCTTATATCCTGTCGAAACTTCCCCTGTTCAAGTTTGAACCCATTACCCCTTGTCCTATCACTACAGTCCCTCATGAAGAGTCCCTCCCCAACATCCCTATAGACCCCCTTCAGATACTGGAAGGCTGCTATGAGGTCTTCACGCAGCCTTCTCTTCTCCAGGCTGAACACCCCCAACTTTCTCAGCCTGTCTTCATACGGGAGGTGCTCCAGTCCCCTCATCATTCTCATGGCCCTCCTCTGCACTTGTTCCAACAGTTCCATGTCCTTTTTATGTTGAGGACACCAGAACTGCACACAATACTCCAAGTGAGGTCTCACGAGAGCAGAGTAGAGGGGCAGGATCACCTCCCTCGACCTGCTGGTCATGCTTCTTTTGATGCAGCCCAGGATACGGTTGGCTTTCTGGGCTGCAAGCGCACACTGCCGGCTCATGTTCATTTTTTCATTGACCAACAGCCCCAAGTCCTTCTCCACAGGGCTGCTCTGAATCTCTTCCCTGCCCAACCTGTAGCTGTGCCTGGGATTGCTCCGACCCAGGTGGAGGACCTTGCACTTGGCATGCTTAAACTTCATCAGGTGGGCATCAGTCCACCTCACAAGCGTGTCAAGGTCCCTCTGGATGGCATTCCTTCCCTCCAGCATATCAACCAAACCACAAAGCTTGGTGTCATCTGCAAACTTGCTGAGGGCACACTCAATCCCACTGTCCATGTTACTGACAAAGATGTTGAACAAGACCGGTCCCAGCACTGATCCCTGAGGGACACCACTCGTTACTGGTCTCCAGCTGGACATTGAGCCATTGACCACAACTCTTTGCGTGCGGCCATCTAGCCAGTTCTTTATCCACCGAGTGGTCCACCTATCAATTTGATGTCTCTCCAATTTAGAGACAAGGATGTCATCTGGGACAGTGTCAAACGCTTTGCACAAGTCCAGGTAGATGACATCAACTGCTCTACCCCTGCACATCAGTTCCATAGCCCCATCATAGAAGGCCACCAGATTGGTCTTAAACCTTTCTCTTACGAGCCTCTGTTAAATGTTTTTTTTTCCTGTCTGAAACACATGGCTGTATTTATTGTGCATATCAAAGGTGGTGTTATTTCAGAACAAATGGCAGGTTGTAAGAAGAAAATAGAAAGAAGGGCTAATTGGTGGAGATAGCAGACACAAAATTACAGGAGAGGGTCACTGACCGTATGAAGATTGTTCCCCAACTGGTGTGGCTGTGAAATATGGGAAGGGAGGTGAGAATAACGCGAGTTTAAACATCAAAGATAAAAATGACACTTTTTTCAATAGATAGCTGTCTGCCTTATGTGGAAGCCCAGATCACTAACTACTCCACTGATTCAAGTTAACTCAAACCAGTCAGTCGAGGTGATTTACTCAAGCTGAGGTACTACCCCACAATTTCTTTCTGGAAGGCAAAGATAAAGAGACAAAATATTAAACTCAATACCTAGTGCAGTGATTCCCAGAATGATTAAGACCTTATTAGAGAAGTTAGAAAGGAAAATGTATTGCTGAAATGAGATTTCCCCTATATACACTTACCTAAGTGTTTCAATCAGTCAGTCTTCTATAAAGATAAAACTATAAGACTTCCAGATAAACCTAGAATAAAACTGC
Organism: Ara ararauna; assembly: GCA_028858755.1. Taxonomy (NCBI): domain Eukaryota; kingdom Metazoa; phylum Chordata; class Aves; order Psittaciformes; family Psittacidae; genus Ara; species Ara ararauna. The sequence goes on from CM054377.1 coordinate 19,330,105, forward strand.
CAGTAGAAGAGAACCTATGATTACCATTGACATCAATATATGAAAATACTGTGAGTTCTCAGTGAAAGGAGAAACTTAGCACAGGAGTTCCAGTGTATGCAATTAGTTATTTATAAATATAATCTTGCGGTTTATTCTAAGAACAAAACCATAAGCCTGTCATCAGTTCCTCTGAAAGCTACCCAAGATGATTATCATACTTAGGTCAGTATTAATTTTCAATGAGCAAGGGTATGAAATTACCTGAAATGTACTCTTTAACTCATTTCAGAGATTTAAAATAAAAGTAACATAAATAAAAAGTAATTAAAAGTACTTCCAGTACCAGAAGGAGAGAAGTTTTATCTTTCTTAACCAAAACAAAGTCCTTCTCATCTGTCGTGGTTTAAGACTAACTCACGCAGACTCTCTCTCTCACTCACTTCCCCCTCTTTCTTTCCCCCGCTCCCGGAGGGATGGGAAAGAGAATCGAAAAGAATGCAACTCCCACAGGTTGAGATAAGAAGAGTTTAGTAACTAAAGTATAACACAAACCACTACTGCTACCACCAGTAATGAAAATGACAAGAGAAATACAAGGAAAGAATACAATTCTCACCACCCAATACCAAGCCCGACCACGCAGTGCACCCCCACACTTCGGGTCTCTGCTCTCTGCTTTTACATCCTGGGCATGACGTGCTGTGGCATGGAATACCTCTTTGGTCAGTTTGGGTCAGGTGTCCTGTCTCTGCTTCCTCCCATCTCCCCTCCTCCCTGGCAGAGCATGAAACTCAGAAAGTCCTTGGCCAGACCAAAACATCACTAAGCAGTAACCGAAACACTGGTGTTATCAGCACTGTTCCCAGGCCCAAAATCAAAAACACAGCGCTACACCAGCTACCAAGGAGGGGAAAAATGACTGCTGCTGCTGAACCCATGACATCATCCAAAATAAAGTTCAGTATTCTCAACATTTCATGAAGTAGAGTGCACTGACATCACTGACATGTAACATAAGACTGAGCAAAAAGCCATCAAAACCTCTACATTAGGTTCATGAATGCTACAAAATTTGCAAGTTGAGCTTGTTAAACAACAGGGGGGAATTTAAAGAACTAAGGTAGACAAAACAAAAAAAAAGATTTAAAAAAATGAAAAAGCTAAATAACTGAATTTATTTATATATAGAAAAACTGTGGAATATGGTAATGTGGTGTTAGAAGTAGCTGAATCTTGTGGATTGTAGGATCCACAATACTCCCTTCCTGATCACAGCATCTCCAGAGGATGGTACTCACAGCTCTTCTCCTGTTTGCCCCATAGCGCAGCTTGAAATTCACTAGCAGCTCACATAAATAGCCTCAGAATAAGCACACACACAGAGGACAATTAGACATAGTGTTTAATAAGAATATAGGATCAACACCAGTGGTCATGCAAAGGGCTCAGTCAGACAAGTATGCAGAGTAGCAGGCGGCTTACACCCCACTGGCCCCTTTTATATCCCTCTTCCACTTCCTCTGCTGGTACTTCGTGATCCATCTTGATCCCTTCTCTTCCCTGCCTTTGGTTCATCCCTTAAACATCCCCTAATAAGTTCTGTACCATCCCAAAATTGTATGTGCTCCAACACAAATTTATCATTCCACTTACTATGGATCCCATATATCTTTTTGCACAGAAGTCCCCCTTTGTCTGCATAGCATTCTGGAGAGATGGTTTCTTTCTTTGACATAACTTTTTAAATATTGGGTGTTGGGTTTTTTTTTGTTTGGTTGGTTTGGGTTTTTTTATTTGTTGTTACACATCAGGGACTATGGCCTGATCCTTCTCTTTTGGTGTTGATTTGGTGTGCTGCCTGTTCAGGTTACTTGCGCTTCTTAGCCTGTCACTTGGCCTGTTCCTCTGGTCATTACCTAGTCTCTGTGCTTGATTTTATTAGCTTTTAATAAGATAACCTAATGCATAGAACTGCATAAATGTCCCCAAGGTCACAAGTCTACTCTTCTTCTATCACTAGCAACAGCATCAGATAATTTCCGCCACAAACTCTTTAAGCTCCATATTAAAAGTAAGGCTTTTTTAGTTATTGCAGTGATTGAAAAAGTTACCTTAAATCCCTGGTGCTTTGACTTTATAATTCTATTACTGTTTTCCATTTTAGCTGTAATAACAGTCTGTCTACACCCATTTGTTTTTCTGCCAACATCATCTGTTAGATTAAATAGTTTTCTTTCCTTGGCCTGCACTTCCCTTACAGGAACAGTGATGATATCACATTGCAGTCTTCTATTCATTGACCTAAATAATCCAAGTTCTAGTAGTGTCTCCTTGTACAAAACACTTTCCAATCTCCTGAGCAAATTCTGAGGGTTTGTGTTTAAACAAAAGTATAGAAATTACACTGATTCCCCCAAACACAAACAATGTTGAAAAAGACTAATGATAACATCCCCATGCTAATGAAATAATAACATAGAGCCTTTTTGGCATTTTGATTTTATAAGATATTTGGATTTAGGATGCCTTAGCTGTTGTGTAGAGGGCTATAAATAATAACATTTCTGTGATATAATTCAACTTGACAACTTTAATGAAAAGGGAAATGATGGGTTCATAAAGCTCTCTGTTGAGCAGCTTTTTCATAATTATCACAAAAATTAATTATTTTTGAGCCTTGTTTTATGGATCAGTTGCATCTCAAATCAATAATATAATTAAAAGTACATTCTGTGAGATAATTTTTCTCTAATTAGCTAATCAAGATAGTATTTGAGCCTGACTTAAATGGACACTTCATAAGTAGGTCTTGACCTGATATTTTGATTACCATTTCAACACCAGTTTGAAAAACTACAGTCAAATGTAAGACTTTAATGGAAATCTGAAATTAAGGCAACATGAACTAGTCTAGAAACTGGATGAAAACTTCTACTTGACAGAATCAGATGCACTGTGTGGACAGTGTAGGAAATGCCTCTGCACTGTATGTCTGCCCCATTTCAGACTTTTGCATGCTGTCCGCTGAACTGACTTTTACAAACTCATATGTGGTGTTGCATCCTGATTATATGATTCTGCTGGAAGCCTTCCAGATTGCTTTCCTAATCCCTCTCATAATATTGGTATTACACTAGTTTTATCACTGCCGTACTTCTTTTGCGCACAGAGCCGGGACTCCAATATGTAAATGGCATACAGAAGAAACATTAGAAAATAGTAGAATGCCTTTTTTTACTATCAATGCTACTTAAATACCTTCTCCAGGCTCAAATAGCAAAATTAACCCCAGTGTATAGACTTTCCCTGTTCACCACTCCTTCAAAGCAATCCTATCAGAGAGCAGGTGAAAGGGACATCCAAGCAAATGTGAAGTTGTATAGATTTCATGGGCTCTGTGTCTTGTTCACAGATGGGAAACGTGTTCATAGGTTTTTAAATTTATTCAGACTTTACTGCTTAGTACTTTGTGCTGAAGATAATGAAAAAGTTTTAAAGGCATGCTAACATGTTTCCATGTAAAATAGGTGGCACACATGAAAGAGACCTGCTGTAAGATCAGTTGAAATTTTTCAGGACTTAGCAGTTGACTTTAGAACACAAGTGATCTTCAAATCTGATTTTATTCTAACTTTCAAACAACTCATTACATAGAATGTCTCATTTGATCAGTGAGTTAAATATGCATGACTCCCACTTTCCTGCAGGGTATGGGATTTGATATTCAGAAATAATCTCCCTTGGTGGGAATCACTTCATAGAATCACAGAATCATAGAATAGTTAGGGTTGGAAAGTTAGTTTTTGAAAGGACCTTAAGATGATCCAGTTCCACCCCCCTGCCATAGGCAGGGACACCTCCCACAAAACCATGTCACCCAAGGCTCTGTCCAACCTGGCCTTCAACACGGCCAGGGTTTATAATCAAGGATCACCTACTGCAAGCTCAGGAGTGTTGCATACCAACTAGAAGGAAGTGCTGCAGGAGGGCCAGGAGACCTCCTTGGATGGATAAGGAGCTGCTGAGGAAAATTTGAAGGAAAAAAGAGGCTTATAAAAGGTGGAAGCAAGGACAGGCCGCCTGGGAAGAATACAGGGATGTTGTCCGGGAAGCTAGAGACCAGGTTAGGAAAGCTAAGGCCCACTTAGAATTGAACATGGCTAAGGATGTTAAGGATAACAGGAAGGGATTCTATAGGTACATTGCAAATAAAAGACAGACTAGGGACAAGGTGGGCCATCTCCGGAAGCTATCAGAAGAACAGGCTACCCTGGATTTGGAGAAGGCTGAGGTTGTTAATGATTTCTTTGCCTCAGTCTTCACCGACAAATGCTCTGACTACACCACCCAAGTCTTGGAAGGCAGACGCAGGGACAGTGAGAATGAAGACCCTGGGCCCACTGTAGGAGAGGATCTGGTTTGAGATCATCTTAGGAACCTGAACGTATACAAGTCAATGGGACCAGATGAAATCCATCCGTGGGTCCTGAAGGAGCTGGCAAATGAAGTTGCTATGCCACTGTCCATCATAATTGAAAAAACATGGCAGTCAAGTGAAGATCCCAATGACTGGAAAAAGGGAAATATAACCCCCATTTTCAAGAAGGGCAAAATGGATGAGCCGGGGAACTACAGACCAGTCAGTCTCACCTCTGTGCCTGGCAAAATCTTGGAGCAGATTCTCCTGGAAGGCATGCTAAGGCACATGAATAACAACAAGGTGCTTGGTGACAGCCAGCATGGCTTCACTAAGGGGAAATCCTGCCAGACCAATCTGGTGGCCTTCTATGATGGAGGTATGGAACTGATGTGCAGGGGTAGAGCAGTTGATGTCATCTACCTGGACTTGTGCAAAGCGTTTGACGCTAACCCACACAACATCCTTGTCTCTAAGGAGGAGAGACATCAAATTGATAGGTGGACCACTCGGTGGATAAAGAACTGGCTAGATGGCTGCACGCAAAGAGTTGTGGTCAATGGCTCAATGTCCAGCTGGAGACCAGTAACGAGTGGTATCCCTCAGGGATCAGTGCTGGGACCGGTCTTGTTCAACATCTTTGTCAGTAACATGGACAGCGGGATTGAGCGTGCCCTCAGCAAGTTTGCAGATGACACCAAGCTTTGTGGTTTGGTTGATATGCTGGAGGGAAGGAATGCCATCCAGAGGGACCTTGACATGCTTGTGAGGTGGACTGATGCCAACCGGATTAAGTTTAACCATGCCAAGTGCAAGGTCCTCCACCTGGGTCGGAGCAATCCCAGGCACAGCTACAGGTTGGGCAGGGAAGAGATTCAGAGTAGCCCTGTGGAGAAGGACTTGGGGGTATTGGTTGATGAAAAAATGAACACGAGCTGGCAGTGTGCGCTTGCAGCCCAGAAAGCCAACCGCATCCTGGGCTGCATCAAAAGGAGCGTGACCAACAGGTGGAAGGAGGTGATCCTGCCCCTCTATACTACTCGTGAGACCTCAATTGGACTATAGTGTCCAGTTCTGTTGTCCTCAATATAAAAAGGACATGGAACTGTTGGAACAAGTGCAGAGGAGGGCCATGAGAATGATGAGGGGACTGGAGCACCTCCCTTATGAAGATAGGCTGAGAAAGTTGGGGGTGTTCAGCCTGGAGAACAGAAGGCTGCGTGGAGACCTCATAGCATCCTTCCAGTATCTGAAGGGTGTCTATAGGGATGTTGGGGAGGGACTCTTCATGAGGGACTGTAGCGATAGGACAAGGGGTAATGGGTTCAAACTTGAACAGGGGAAGTTTCGACAGGATATAAGGAAGAAGTTCTTTACTGTGAGGGTGGTGAGGCACTGGAATGGGTTGCCCAGGGAAGCTGTGAATGCTCCATCCCTGGCAGTGTTCAAGGCTAGGTTGGATAGAGCCTTGGGTGGCATGGTTTAGTGGGAGGTGTCCCTGCCCACAGCAGGGGTGTTGGAACTAGATGATCTTAAGGTCCTTTCCAACCCTAACTATTCTATGATTCTATGATTCTGTGAAATGTTAAGATTCTTCTTAAAGGTCTCTGTTATGGAATAAATTGAAATATTTCCCACTGTGTGACAATTCTGCTCAAGTAATATGAAGCCAGTATTTACCTGGACATATTTATAGATTACTAGAAGAGGATCTAATAGGTGATACTGCCAGATACTGCCTGAAGGCAAACACTTTATCTAGAGGGTTAAAATTTTAATAAAGGTTTCTCCTTTCAGACTTCATTTTTTTCAGCCTCACTACCTTAAAAGGTAGGTGTCTTGAGATCCTAAATGTCTTCTCTGCCTTCTGTTCTTTTGAAAAGTAGGAAAGGCTAGGAAGGTACTTTGAATTTGGGGAAAAGATCATTAAGGTTCAGACTGAATTATACATGTTTTTGTGTTCTGTTTTACCACAGATGTTGATTCTTCTCAGGTGATCATGATCAGTAATATCTAGTAATACCTCAAATTCTACCACTTCTGTCCGTCAGAATTTAAGTCAGTAAATATTCAAGACTAACAATACAGAACAAAGCTATGCATACTCCAAGCACAAGTGTCATGTTGAGCAACTAAGTGCAAACTCTTTACATTTCGAGTGACTTTTTCGCAGTTCTATTCAAAAAGGGTAGTAATGTATATCCCTCATCATGACAGGCATATTGACACCTCAGCATGGGCATAGTGGATAATAGATGTAGGTACATTTTCTTCTGTGCGTAGAGCTAAAAGAGTAAAAAAAAAAGATGCCTTACCTGCCCTGGGTTAATAATTGTCTCCAGGTCTCATTTACGTAGACAAGAGAGGGCACAAGGGTTATAAATATTGCTTTATATCTTTTTATGGGTACAAAGAATAAATTTACTGAGGTCTATAGTTTAGTGATGTGTTTTTCTCAACTGCCACAATGAATATGAATGTCATTATCAAGTATACATCAACTTTCCGAACGACAAATCCAAGATAAGTGGCACACAGAGATTGATGGAAGACTGAGAAGTTTTGAAAATGTCTCTTTCTGAGAAAAGAACACAATAAAAGCTATCATATTAAAAGCAGTGCCACATTCTCCTTGATGCAGGTGCTGAGGGGAATTAAGTACTACTCCCCTATGCCTAAGCTTTCTTTAAATATATACAATATTATTTTAAAGAATGTTAAATCAGGATCACTAAGGGGCTTTGTTGTTGTTGTTTTTTAAATAGAAAGTATAAGTGAAGAAATGATGTAGCTGCAAGAAAGCAGTGCCAGGTATGGGGGTGGATGGAATGAAATATTCAGAAATTAGAAGAGAAGTACAATGGGAAAACCAGTGATTCTTTATCCTCAGTGCCACTTACTCTTTGTATTTCCAAGTTATGTAAACTCTTGAAAACCAGACTCTGAAATGGAAGCCATCTAATTCCTAAGAGCTAGCAGCATCACTGCCACAGGACTGAGCATAAAAACAACCCTGCATCTTATCCATGCTATTTCATAGGGATGCTTCAGGTATAAAAAATCAGCAGAGCTCCTGGAAGAAATAACTCAATAATTTCAAATAATCTTCCATCTGTAGTTGGACAGATGTCTCTCAGATAAAAACATGATTAACAACAATGGATTTCTTTTAGGTTTATGTTGTGTCACTCATTAAAAGCTCCTAGTATGTGACTTGGCTCTTCTGTGACAGAATTTTAGTGCAGCTGGACTTGCAGCCAGGTTCTGATCTACTATATCTTTCCTTTTCTGCTATGCTAGTGGCTAGCCACTTAGTGTACATTTTGTATTTATTAGTTTTCTTTCCCTTCTTCAGATGTAGAGCTTTTCTCTCAGCCATCTATCTCTCCTTCTCCTCTCTTCCCCCCATTCCGGTGCATCAAGATAATTTTTAATTCTAATCCCATCCCACATACCACTTGTCATCCATCCTGGCTTGGAGCTGTCAGCAAATTGCATAAGCATACTTTTCCTTTCCTCATCCAGGTGGCTGATAGAAATATCAGATAGAACCAGCTCTGAACATATTCCCCTGGGACTCCGTTTGAGACACCTTTTTGACAGCAAACCTCTGATAGCAGCTTTCCAACTGTCTGTGACCCACCTGGATCTGCTTCCATCCAGAGCAGGTGTCTCTGACTTGGGGCATGATTGTCAAGTGGGACAGTGTTAGAAGCCTTTCAGAAGTGAAATTCTGCTCCCTCCTTATTCCCTGGAGCAGCCCTTGTCACGTGAGGAAATATATCCAGTTTAATGTTGCTGTTTTTTGATTACTTTTTCCAGATTGCTTTTTCCATGTTATCGTTTAAGAGCATATAAATAGACTGTATTTTATTTTAGAACAAGAAGGTAGCTCTGGTGGCTAGCAGATGACCAGTTTGTCTTGATTGTTATAATTTATCCATTTGTTCAAAACCAAGCAGATTACGTAAATGCTTTCCCCATGTTCTTTTACCCTGTTGGATCTGCGAAAATCTAGTCACATTAACTGTCAGTTTTGCATGCCAGTAGGATCTGTTTCAGCACAGTTGACCTTTAGTGTGTATCAGTACTTTTCTTTTTCACATGTAAATCAGTATGTGTTGACATGGTTCACTAATGGAATACAGAGGAAGCATATGATTGAAATTAAAATCAGAATAAAATATTGTCAATATTTTTAGAGCTTGAATATGACTCACCCCAGAAATTTTACTTTCTCTGGAATTCAGTCTTTTCAATTAAGCTTTCATCAAGAAGAAATCTCAGCTGCAGGATGAATTTTGTACTCAGGATAAAAATGAGAATAAGAAAGATGTCTGTTTCAGCTCTGAGATTTTAAAAACTGTTTGATTTTCAGTAGAGGTTATTGCCATAATTTTTCATTTCATACAGAATTAATTTTGGGATTATTTTTTTTTTTCCCCACTTAAATTCAGTGAAATTAAGACTTCTGGACCACAGATACAATGCAAGCCTGAAGCTGACAAAGTATAAAAGCTATCATAGCCCGGAAATAAGGAAACCCGTGAGAATTAGGCATGCTCAGTGACAGCTGAACTTTTTTGTTCAGCTCAAGATGAAATCATGTTAACCAGAAAAATCCCGATCAAAACCCATCTATCTGAATCTGAACTAACCAGATCAGAAAAATCTGGTGCATTCCATATGCAGAAAATTAAGAAATCCCTGAGCTATTTGCCGCTTTTGCAGCTAAAGAAGACAGCACATGAAAAACAAAGCACTGTCGAGCACATCTCTTTCCTGTGGAAGAACTCAGTGCTGTAATCATGTCACCTCCGAACTTTGTCTTTTGACTGAGTCTGTGCTTTAATTAATACTGTGATGGAGGCATTCAGTGCAGATCCGGCTGTGTGTTTACTGACTTCGAATTGCCCTCTGCCTCCTTACCATTCAGCTGGAAAGATACGTTCAACCTGTTCCACTCCATTTCAGTGCCAAGTTAGGCAGCACGAATTGCTGAGGTGAGTAGCTCGAGAGAGGACGCCTTCAACACCTGGGCAGGGGGAAGCTCAGTGTCCAGGAGCCTCAACTCTGAGCTGCGAGAGCCACTCAGGGAGCCTCAAGTCCTTGACAGGGCTTGCCCAGGAGCCGGCAGCTCAGCGGATGCGAGCAGCTGACTCACAGTGGGCGGGGCCAGGAGGAGCGGCACCAGCCCTGAGTGGGTAAAAACCTGCCCAGGGAGCGCGGGAACAGGGCGGGTTCGAGGCAGTTCCCGCGTGCCGGCGAGCGGGATGGTGAGCGCTCGCCGTATGACCAGGGCTCGGTCTGGGAGCTCTGCTCTGGCTGCCCCGGCAGTGGCCAGTGTGGGCACCCAGACAGAGCCGATGAGAGGGGAGGCTGTAGTGCAGAGCTCAGGGTGCAGAGAGCGCCTGCACTGCTCTCCTGAGAGGAGGGTGTGCAATGGGCAGAGCTGCACTATGTGCTCCCTGGTGGAGGTCCTCCTGCAGCAGGGGCTGAGCTGTGGGACGCTGTTACTAGGCTGAAAGGTGTCAGGGAAGCTGAGGGGAAACAACACTGCTTGCTCCAGGACCAGACTGTGCAGAGGCCTCAAGCGTCTACTGTCGCTCATGCAGGAAAGGAGGCCGCTAACCCAGGAAGCTGGGAAACAGTAACAGAAAAAAACAACAAAAAAAGGATGAATAGGACAATTAAAAGCAAGGGGCTTCCTCCTGCATCTGTTGTCCCCACCCAGAACCGCTTTGCTGTCCTTCAGGGGGCTCATGAGAAAGTATCCCTTAAATCACTGATAAAGATACATTACAGGGGGGACTCTGTGTTTGCATTTGGAAGCAATTAAACTTAAAAAATATCAGTGAACTGTTCTGTCTTTTAAAATGTAGATGCTCAAATGCTTACATTGATGTTTGCTGGTGGGTCAGGGAGTGTGGAATCCCCTTTATTTCACCTGCTGATCACCATTCCGAGAGCTTTACAAATGTGTCACAAAGGTACTTCCTCTTCTAGGTGCTTCATTAGCAGGACCAGCTTCAAAACTCTATATCCTCTTTAGAGGTTTTATCTTGCTAAGGGCAGAGAGGGGACATTCTGTTGTTCCTCCTTTAGCTTTCTCTCCGCAGGGAAGAACGCTCAGCAGGCACCATTGCTTGTTAGTAGAGAGCAGCCTTCTTGACCCCTGAGCACTGAACATGGGCAAGAACTTTTTGAATATCCTGGATCTCTCTGTCCCTTGGAGATACTCTTGCTTTATCTGAAGTGAGCTGTGGGGAGAAAGAAAGAATCCAAAATCCTTAGTAGGAATGGTTCCTTTGAAAAACTGGAAAAACAGTATTCAGAGCAGTAAGTCTCTTTTGTAATTTAGTGAGAAGGCCACAGGCCCTGTTTTAATCAATTTCCAATATAGTAGATCTTATATGACACTACACTTTTTCATTCAGGTAATGTAGTTTGCTGTCTGCTTACTGCTGAGCTCTTATAAGAAAATCATAGAATCGCAGATTCATAGAATAGTTAGGTTTGGAAAGGACCTCAAGATCATCTAGTTCCAACCCCCCTGCCAGGGGCAGGGACACCTCACACTAAACCATGCCACCCAAGGCTCTGTCCAACCTGGCCTTGAACACCGCCAGGGATGGAGCATTCACAACTTCCCTGGCCAACCCATTCCAGTGCCTCATCACCCTTACAGTAAAGAATTTCTTCCTCATATCCAATCTAAACTTCCCCTGTTTAAGTTTGAACCCATTACCCCTTGTCCTATCACTACAGTCCCTCATGAAGAGTCACTCCCCAACATCCCTATCAGCCCCCTTCAGATATTGGAAGGCTGCTATGAGGTCTCCAGGCAATCTTCTGTTCTCCAGGCTGAACACCCCCAACTTTCTCAGCCTATCTTCATAAGGGAGGTGCTCCAGTCCCCTGATCATCCTCGTGGCCCTCCTTTGGACTTGTTCCAACAGTTCCATGTCCTTTTTATGTTGAAGACACCAGAACTGCACACAATACTCCAAGTGAGGTCTCACAAGAGCAGAGCAGAGGGGCAGGATCACCTCCCTCGACCTGCTGGTCATGCTCCTTTTGATGCAGCCCAATGCTGCTTACTGCAGACTGATAAATCTTCCTTTAGCTGGGGGTCTTAAATGAAGTAATAAAATTTTAGAACTGCTTTAAAACTGCTATCAAAATACTGGTTGCACCTAGTTTTATGTGTCAGCCTCCTTGGAGAAGGTGTCTGTTAGAGCTTTAGGATATTCAGCAACTCTGTAACTGAAAAATGCTTTGCCAGTTATCACAAAATGGGAGCCCAACATTGCAGATTTTGTGAACAGCTGCAGTGATTTTGTGGGGCATCATGCTGTTCTGGTTGAAGTCAGCAGCCAGTGCTAGCTCCATGAAAAAAACAAAGGACTCATCAGTCAGATTATGCTCCACAATGACACTTCATTGTACATCCAGTTTGGAGTGTTAAACTTCAATTTACCCAGAACAAGCCAATCCCTAGTGCCTTATACCTTGCCAAAGCACAGCTCCCACCAAAGGACTATGCAGCTCTCTGGGGTAAGAGCACATTGCTGCAGTTGCTAGTACCTCATCACCACAAACCGGCATTCACCTGGGAAGGAAGATAATGCTACAATAGTGTAGCATCAGTGGAGAGAGTCTCTAGCTTTTTTTACAGCTGTTGAGACTACTGACTGTGAAGTCAATCCCTTCTTTCCTTCCCATGATGACACAGGCACGCTTGAGTTTATTTAGTTTAACTTCTTACAGAGGAACGCAGGTAATAGACCTGACCAGATCCAATCCAATTGGTCATTTCTCTGGCACTAAGAAATTGTGGAACAATCAATACTAAGTCATGAGGACTCCTTCTGAATCTCCATATTAAGGTCATGCTGGTGCATAGTGGCCATTATTTCTTTCATGTTTTATTAGCCTTTAGTGCAGTGTGATTAGCCAGGTCATAGTCCAGCCCTTTTTGAACCTTTATGATCACCTTATCATTTCAATGCCTGTTCGTATGATTAACTGTGGAGAAATGGGAACATTTAGACCCCAAGCATGCAAGGGGGCCAAGGAGAATTTAGTAGCAACAAGGTGAAGGTTGTTCTGTCTGCTCCAGAAATAAGTGGGCATAAAGTGTATGTCAGATATTTTCTATCGCAGAACAGAGCACACAAATACACAGCCTGTGTCAGTTGTTTGTCTGATCCAGATCTTTCCCACATGCAGAGACTCCACAGATGTGAGCTACAGCTCTAGGTTACAGCACAGACTGAATAGTGGGTTTAACTGACTGGTTTCCATAGCAGAAAATTGAGTTTCATAGGAATGTCCTGCATGGTGAATTTCCCCTCACGCCTTCACTGTGGCTCCTGTGTCCCTTGCCTTTGCAAACATCACCTTGCTTAAAAGGCAACATGGACCATAAAGCATAGAACAAAGTGAATATGCATGTGCACTATCACTCAAAACCAGAACAATAGGTTTGCAGACAGAGTGTAAAATGCAATATTTCTCTCTATCAGAAAGAAGACAATGTTCCAGGCTGCAACAGGAAACTGAAAAGGCCATAAGAACAAGATGAACTGTTGAAAGATATGCAACATAGGTTATGAATAAAAGTTGTGAATAGAACTAACTGAATGCAACTATCAACAGACGCAGGAATCGAGAGATTCACTACTACCTCAGAGTCTCTCAGAGCCTCTCAGAGCAGTGTAGCTTTCCTTTCCACTGAGTTAATCCCTTCCAGGCTATTTTTTTGGGGTTATATTAGTTCACATTCCCTCCTCACAAACAAGATTTCACATTAAACATCAACTGGCATGAGCTTCAATCCTCAGAACTGCTATGCCTGAAGGCCAGTTCTCTTACAACACTTTCTCCTGATTGTTTCTGTCAGCCTGACTCCACAGTTCTGTGTTCAAAGATAGCCAAATCAAGGAGAACAAATATATATATAGAGAGATAAACCTTTATCTTCTGTTTTGAAGTTATACCTCTTCACAGACAATGCAAGATTACTTTTTTTTTTTCAGCATGTGATATTTGCATCACTCTGTCCTGTTAGGGGTAGTTTTGAGGAGCTGACTTCCAGGTTCTCTCTTACAGGACAGTATGCATATCTGCACACTTTGCTATTCCAATCCAGCTACACTCTTCCCAAATTATTGCTACTTTTTTTTTTCAGTGTATGATAAATCAGTCTGCTCCGTAAATTTCCATACGTTTGCTTTATAGCATTTCCCGCTTAGTTTATCTGTGAACTCGATTAATCCTGTGCTTCATGTATTCAGTTTGTTCACCTGTCGAGAAGAGAACGGAAGATGGATCTTGCACTGAAATTTATAGTCTCTGTATGCAGCAGCCTTGCCTTGTAGCTGCAGTTCTTAATGTAAGTGTACCAGGGAGACAAAACCAACACTAGCAACAAAAAACCTCAACAACAAACCTGCCTAATGAGTGTGTTGATAAACTTAACATTCAACATCACAGACCAGTGGAACAACTCTTAATTAAAGCTAATTGCATTTCAATTTCTGTCAGAGGTATTTTAATGTTGGGTTTCAAAAAGATGCTAGGACCAAATCCAGCTGCACCTACGCTCCGTCAGGACTTTAGAAAGCAATGGGATCTACTCTGAACCTTGTGACTCAATAGGAGGGTCTCCCTTACCCTTTATGCCTTCAGACTCTGTATCAATTGGTTTTAGCTCAATTTTACTTCAATTTTCTTTTATATGCTCCATCCATGTTATAAGTAAGAGTGCGGACCTTGCCACTGAATTCTGTTGAGTTGTGCCTTTATAAATTATATTAAAACTGCTCTTGCTAATACCTTTGATGATTATTCTAAGTGACCCTAAGCCACTCATTTCATTACATAAGGTTATTTATATTTTGTGCAATGATGGGCATAAGACTTAGTAATAATTAATTTCAGTTGCTTCAGAAATACAACTTCTAACAAGTGGCTTCTTAGCGAGATTTTAGTCTCCACTGCACCTTACCTTCTTTTCAGGTTTGCATCCATATTTCTAAAACATTGCTCATTTTACCAAATCTGACTGCATAGGGCCAAGAATTATATAGAAATGAAAAATGAAAAAAGAAACACTAAAATATTCTGGGTATATGATATCATTTAACATTTTAGTCTAAAATTTTATTAATTCTGTTTAGGTTTTATTTTATTCTATTTAGGCCTATGGTACTTTATGCACAAAAATGTATTGTCTCTTCAACCCAGCAACTTATCCAATTTTCTTGCCATCCTAAAGGACCACAGAATTTATAGTGCAAAACCGTATTACATTATCAGGCTCTAGCTGGTTGAAATTACATTCTGACAATACAGATACCCTTAAATGTAGTACTGATACTTCAGTTTAGCCAAAAAAATGCATTTTGTTTGTAAGTGCAAGTAATACCAGATCGAAACAAAGTCACCTGTCAAACTTGCTAGAATATGGCTAGAGCAGGAACTGGTTTTTCATGTATTTTAACTCTACTTTTTGATTGCCTGTGTTGAATTGCATATATATGAAAAAGGAGAATTACCAAAATCCTAAACAATAATGAAATTATTCAGCAGGAAATTGCCATTATATTTTGTCTTATAGTATTTCAGTTTTATTTGGCTTCAGTTTTGTCCTTTTCATCTATGTTTCTACTCAATTTCGGTGATGATTCAGAGAAGATAAATGGTAATGAATTTAAGACTAATTAAAATGTTATCATCTGGGTCTGTCTTGTCTCCCCAGAGATGTAGAGGCCCAGCTATAGGTATAATTGCTGAGCTGCCCAGCACTTCCTACATTTGTTGAATATAAGAGATTATATGCAAGAGATTATATGCAAGAGATTATATGCAAGGTTCTGCAAAAGTCAGTTAACCCACTGTCCTGGTTTTAACTGGAATAGAGTTAATTTTCTTCCTAGTAGCTGGTGCAGGACTGTGTTTTTCTGATTTAGTATAAGGATAATGCTGATAACACACCAATGTTTCAGTTGTTGCTGAGTGGCACTTACCCTGATCAAGGACTTTTCAGTCTCCCATGCAGAGGGGCACAAGAATCTGGGAGGAAGCAGAGACAGGACACCTGACCCAGACTAGCCTAAGGGGTATTCCATACCACAGAACATCATGCTCAGTATAGAAACTGGGAGGGGTTGTCCAGGAGGGTCACTCTGACTGCTCATTCCTGATCACTGGTCAGGGATGGGCTGGCATCGGTCAGCAGGTGGTGAGCAGTCGTACTGTGTATTACTTGCCTTTCTTCAGTTTTATTCCTCTCTCCCATTTTCCTATTAATATTATTGTTGTTTATTATTGTTATTATTTTACTTCATTTTCATTAGTGAACAGTTCTTATCTCAACCCACGGGATTTGCCTTTTTTCAGATTCTCCTCCCCACCCAGATGAAGGGATAGGAGTGAGTGGATGTGTGGTACTAAGTTGCTGGTTGGGGTTAAACCATGACACCACCTCCTATGCTTTCTTACTTTCTTTCTTTCTTGCAGTGAAGTTAAGACTTCTGGGAAGGTGTCAGCCCTGAAAGCAGCACTCCATGGGACAATGCACAGCCTGGGGAGATCGAGTGTGAGATGCTGCACTCTGAACTTGGCTGCATGCTTCCTGTGGTCTGGGAGGAGTGCTCCCAACTGACAGTTTGAAACAGTCTTTTGGTGCCCAAAATACAACTTACGAGTTTTCAGCATGGAACACAGCCAGTGTCATGCTGGGATGCCATTTGTCTATGCATTTTGTTGGTAAATTTGTGATGTCCCAGAGAGAAGAAAGCCAGTGAGGCTGCATTTTCAGCTTGAGTGTTAAAGGTAATCCTGTGCCATGGAAACATGTGCTGTCCCTCTCATCCTCCCTGGCATGGCACAAAGATGTCTGACTCATTGTGTGTGGGCAGCCTCCACTTATAATCCATCCTGCTGCTGACAGTGGCCCAAAAAACAAACATTAGATACCCAACAGTTTGAGAAGCTGTGGAAGGATGAGACTGATTCAGATGTACCTGGTGGCCCCTAGCTTCACAGGGTAAAACTGCTATCCACTTTAAAAGGACTCAAATCCCAAATTCATTTTACGCAGACCAATGAACACCAATTAGGTGCTAAGCAAAGATTTCATTCCCTCCTTGTGCAGTCTGGATTTGAACTTCTGTACTAAACACAATAAACTGAGGACCACAGCTTTCCTCCGAGTAATCTCTTGGCTTTTCTACTGATTTTAACATGCTATTTGTTTTTCTTCTGCTATCATACCTGTTGGTTACCAAATATTTAACTGCTACTATATTTTACAACAGTTTACAAAAGTCCTGAATTATATCAATCTTTTTTCACTGTCCAAAGAAAGAGCTTATTCATGGCAAATATTAACATTGTAGTTGCACACTTAAAAATAAACCTTCTTATTTTTAATATGTGCAAAATTTTTCTATGTGGTTAATGGTATGCTTCACCTAATTAATTACCTTCTTTCTTTGTCAAAACAATTGGCTTAAATAAAAGAAGAAAACAGTACCAAAAGCCATTAGAAAGGATAAGTATCAGTTTTGTGAGCATCATCCCTTTGCTAACAGCAAGCTGGAGAATAACTGTATTATGTCAGTGAAAATCTCTTCCATGAAGAGGCAGGCACACAGAATCAGATACATGAAAAACTCTATGTAAATACAGAATAAATCCACTAAAATCAGTAAGCTCTCATGTGCCCTTGAATCTCAGCAGCACAGAGCAATGTCCACAGACCATGTGTGTAGTAATTTGGTAATATCAGTAGGACAAAAGTGAGAATTCTTCCATTATTAGGAATTGGAACTTTACAATTCTTGCCCTCATTTCTGCAGAAAAAAAAAAAAAAAAAAAGGAAAAAAAGAAAGCTGGGATAAGATCTGAAACTCAAAGGTTGTTTAAACTGATGTCTATATTTTGATTTTAAGCCAGTATCTATATTTAGGTTCTTGTAATAATGCTCCTGGGAAAACACAGGTTCTGTTCTCTGAAAAATTTCCAGACCTCATAATTTGTTTCCAATCCAACACATAACAACACTGAGGCCTTCCAAATTCTTTAGCAAGAGAATAAAGAGAAGAAAGCCAAAGGAGTATGAATATGCTCCTGGTGTGGAGCAGTGGGTGCTGCTGACTGCAAAATGCCCAGCTGCTCTACAGTTCAGAAAGATCTGCTCCCACCTGAGACACTCAGTGTGAAATGCCTTACTGAATAACTGGCCTCTCTGAAGGAGCATAAACATTTTCATCTGTATGATGATGTGTGCATTTGTTCTCAATGTCTTGCTGGAAGCTCTGCAAAAGTTAAAAGACTTAATTACCAGCTTAATATCTTTCCTTTCTTGTGATCCAGGCAGCCCCAGACTGACTGTCTGCAGGTGGGTTGACTGACTTTTTAGTATGAAAGGCCTGACAGACATCCAGTGGAAGTGTTTCAGTAGGGTGGAATGTAGCCAAACATATGTACAGACTGAAGCTAAGAATGACTTTCAGAAAAAACAAGAAGCCGAACTGATAATCAAATATAGCATCAAAATGTTGAGATTGTCCATTCTTGTTTAGAGACATAAAAAATCATTGCAATTACTTCTTGATATATATCAGGAAAATATTAGCCTGAATTTATCCATCTATTTTCCATCGTCATCATAGAGGAAGATATTCTAGAAATTCAAACTCTGCACAGTACCACACAGGTAAATAGCTAGTATACAGTGAAACATATACACCCACAATGAGGAATTAGGATTGGGACAATACTCTTTAAAATTCCAGAGTTAATAACCTAGGAAAGAATTTTAAACCCCACCAACATTAAGTTTTTGAGAGTTTTTGAGATCCTAAGCCTGTAGTAAAGATAGCCCTACTGACTTTCTCCGGAACTTTGTCCTCAGGTTCTTGTAGTCCCCAAAAGCCTTTTTGGGGGAACAGTGCTGGAGAGCAGAGCAGCCACTCAGCTCAGCCTCTCCAGTTGAATTTAGGACGCAACTATGCTTCCCTGCAGAAGCCCCTGGTGGTGCAGTACTTTCACTTTCTACCAGATGCGTGTGTAACAAATCCCACAGCCATCAGTGAACCTTGATCACTGTGAGGGAAATGGCATCAACTTTGTTCTAGGTGAGATACAGTTTAAGAGAAGTGATCCGAGAGCACAAGGAGTTCACAAGAGGATCCTCTAAGCAGCCCAAATGTACTGACAAAAGACCCTTACCTGAACTCATCTCAGAATCTGAATTTGTAGGACCTGCTCTTGCCTTCAGAGAAATAGCTTCTTCATAAATAAATCTTCACAGGGAAGTGATACAGTACACTAACTAGCACAGGCCAGGAATGAGTCTGCAGAGTGTTATGGATGCATCTCCTTCTTGGTCTCATAAGAGTTGAGATACTCTGGAAATTGTATTAGCTTCGAGGAAATGGTGAATGAATTATGTACAGAATAAGACAACTTGTCCTCACAGACACAGTCTTTACCAGCTTCAGGTTCAGCAGCATCAGATACAAGTGGTGTCTCTAGAGAGTCATCTCTGGAATATCACTGTGTAAGTATATTTCATGTTGGCATATATGTCATCAGCCAGCTATTAAGATCTGAGTTCTGACCAAAATAATCCATACAGGCAGGGGCTGAGCTGTGGTACAGCCTGATGAAGTGCATTTCATAAGCCAGTGTTACTGCAGACTCACGTTGCCACTAATCACTTCCAAATGGGACTTGGTGTAGGCTGACATTTGCAGACAAATAAGATGTGTCAGAAACAGAGTTTGTGATGTCAGGTTTCTTTGCTAGCAATATATAACCTTAAAGTACACTGTGGTCATTAATGGTTCTGCAAATTGTCCTGGCAAGAAAATAACTGAATGCAGAAGGTGTCCATGTAACTGTCATTGGTACAGATTTCACTTTTGGGTATAGCTACACAAAGCAATGTAGTACTATGCAGAGATATTCATGGGAGTGTTGGCTTTTGGTTCCCTTATGCATTTAAATAGTGAAGACAATTCCTACCATAAGAATGAGAGAATTGTCCATGTTCTGTTCCTTCATAGCTGAGGTTCTCAGTCTTCTCTGTAACAGGATCAATGATCCTGCCAAAGAACATCTGGCTTGGCGAGTCTGGGAAAGGCAGGATGGCGAATGTTCCTTAAGGCAGGAGCTCATTTCTCCTGTTTCTGAAAGCTCGCACTTTGCAGTTAATGCGGAGTCACTAGCTCTGACGTTGCCACCTGCCCTGCACAACATGCTGACCTGTGCCAGCTGTCAGCATGAAGAGGCTGGGCAGCAGACGGATGCAGGAGTGCAAAAGCTGGCAGGCTTCAACATCTCTCTTGGGTATTAAAGCACAATCATGACATTTCCCACATATAACTTGCCAGGTTAATCTCCTGTTTAGTACAAATATTATCTACTGGATTGAATTCATACTTACACCTTTTTTTTGCTGTATTACAGAAATAGTACAGTGACCTCAAATCTGTGCATATGGAAGACAAAAAGGGAGTGTCTTTTTTTTTTTTTTATCTTCGAGAACACCAGTGCGTCATTAATTTCCATATAAATGACATATAAAGGAGCAAGTGACTCTGTCTGCCTGTTTCTTAACAAAGAAGCAACAAAAACTGCTATATCCTTTCTTCATAACAGAAGTATTGCTTTACTTCAGGGTCCACAATGGAGAGCTTTAATCTAGATGAGATTTGTCTGGAAAGGAATCCTTTGTTACAAGTGAAAGGTTGAACTTGATATTTAAAAATTGCTATTAGGCTTCCCCTTGTGGATGTGTTAGTTACTGATGGTCGTCTATTGTATCTGGCCATCCTTCACTACGGTATTTTTATGAAGGTTTTGTTCACTGCAATTAAGCTCCATCTATACTTGTCAAAATAATGTCAACTGCGCAATGTGAATATGCGGAACACCTCCGACATTTCTGACGAGCTCTCCGCTACTTTGCCGCCTCTACAGCCTCACTGCAAGGTTCAACCAAAGTATAGCAGCACCATCTCGTGGGTACCTGGAATAATTACAGTAGCAAAACCATCACTTTAGACCCTAGCGGACGGATTTGTCACTTTGAGCAGTGGCTGGCGCCGCCTGCTCAGGGCGGTGATCAGACCGCAGAGCTCTGCTGAGCAAAACTGACTACAGGAGGGAGGCTTTGTGAGAGCGTCTCCTTCACAAAATGTCCAAACCCCAATACAGCAATTCAAAAGCACAGACAGCACAGTTGGCTTAACATCGGCCATAGCAATATTATTCTGAGCTATGGGTTAACAGCTGGATGCTACAGTCCAGAACGGAAAATATTCTGTGGGGTTAAAAATGCAAAGTAAAAATGTTTGGGTTTACTGCAGGGCACATGCAAACAGAGGAATATTTTTCTTGTGTTGTTGCTCATCGAGTGTTTTTTCTCTTTGCTATTGCCAGCTGACTATGTTTGTACTTCAACAATCAAGCCAAGTGGCTGATGGCAAGCCTGTGGTCATGAGTGAGCTTTGGGCTCTTTTCCCAAGAACCTGGGGGAAAAAAATGCTTGAATTCTTGCAGCATTTTAGCACAGGCTTACTACATGCAGTCAGGACCATGGGTGGCACCAATACAGTCATGCCTGAATGTGCTTGGTCTGTAATCCATAGTGACCATGGTCCATGGAGCTACAGATGAAAAAATACATCATGTGTCTGTCCTTTCCTAGACAGTCTCGCCTCATCTGCATCAAGGCAGCAGGAGATAGGGCGGTTTCTGTGCTGAAGGAGCAGCAAGAGTGGGATGAGGGCACCTTGCCTGAGCTACATACAGGTGGAGAGGCCCAGCACAAGGGCAGGGAGCGTGGTAAGCCCCAACCTGTTCATGCATTGGCAAGTGGGGAAAACAACATGTGTTTCATCCACACCGAATTACTTTTTGTCTTAGGCTTTGCAATGTGTCTGCATTTCAAACACTTGCTTCATGAAAGCTTGTTTTCACCTCTAAATCCTCACTGAAAAAGCTGATTTGCACATAGTTTTTTTTTTTTTTAATTTCTTTGAAAGTTAATTAATTACAATTAAGTTTGTAATGAAATCGTATCTTTTAATTTTGTTGCAGAAAACTTTTTAAAATCACTTTAATATTTTAATAAATTATTTCATTTATTCAAATAGAAATTTTAATACAATATAGAGTAAGAAAACACATTTAAACTTAGATATGAATTAAGCCACATATCCTTCACCAAACACCACAGGAATCACTGAATTAAATTAATGGCAGTACTAGAAGAACCCTGACAAAGCACCTCTACAGGATTGTATGTGTGCTTGCTACATATGATTTGTATCAAGAAAAGGTTGCTACTAATCTACATATAGCTTCAGGAATATATATTAAAAAAAGTTCATCTGTCTAAAAATAATGCTATGCTACACACAGAACACGCCATCACAGCAACTGACACTGCAGAAGAGGATGAATAAGGCCAGTTATTGTGGCTGGTATTTGTTGATAAAACTGTTCTTTCTGCTGTTTTCATCGCATTTTAGAACATCGGAGGCTGAAGTTGCAGCGCGGTGCGTTGGAGCTGCTGCCCTCTTGTGGCTGAAGGTTCACTTGAGCCCAAGCTGAGACGAGAGCGTGTGGTTCGTCCCTGGAGCTGACAGGGAGGTCTCCCATGTACAGATATTGTATGAACTTGAAAAAAAAAGCGTGAATTCAGCACGAAGCAGCAAAAAAAGCATATCCATAGTCACTTCAGAGGACGTGCAGAAGATGTTAGGTGCTTACTTGACCAGACGAGCTTTGGGCAGCAATTCTTGATGTGCTTCACTTGAGAGCAGTTGATAGTTGATAGGAGATGCTAAACATTTCTTCAGTGTTTGCTATTCACAATGTAATAGAGTCTTCACCAATATACTGTTTATTCAAAACCAAAAGGGATAGCTCACATGCAGGAGATGCTTATCCAGGCAAAGGTGTGGAAATAGATGCTGCCTGATACAAGTTCTGCTGCTTTCAGATGTCCCCTACCAGCCAGCAACTGGGTCTGGGATCCTTAGATAATGAGTGAGATTGATGGGGACCCTGTTGTATGAATCAGTCGTTCCCAAAGGCATGATAATATGCTTCATTTCAATTGGAACATACACCAGAAATTCAAATAAAATCAGCCCTACCTTTGCTTTTTGCCTCTTTGAGCATATGTTTATTTTTAATTCCTTCTTGTTCAGTGTTTGGGTCTGAGCTTCCCCAGCTTTTAACATCTGGTGAATTTAGCCCCTTTCCTGTATAAGCCAACTCCACACATAATTTGTCTGACCTTCCCCAGTGATGAGTGTGGATTGGCAGGACTTTGAAACCCTTGTCCCACTCCCAAAGCCACCCATATTCAGAGCCATCCATATTCAGTGGGGACACTCAACAAGACAGGTCTCACCTTCTGCAGGCTGAGACCCTGCCCAGCCTGGCAAGTGTTAGGGATGCCTTCCAGTGGCAGGAACCCCCCAGCTCACCTGCTCCCTTCCCCCACAGGCCAACCCATAAGTAGGGGATTGCATTTCAATGAGTGTTTAAAAAAAAAAAATAGATTTTTTAAAACATTACCAGATGGAAAAATACAAATAAAAGTTTAAAATAGTCCACTCACCTTATGAATATTCCTAATGTTACTGTATTAAAATAAGTACAATGTAAAACATTGAACAGGAGGATAAAGAAAATGGACCTAATTTTTGAACATGGATTTTTCATATTTTTTTTGAAAATAAGTAATTATTGTAAATGCACCAGATTAGTAAATAAGGTTTTTCCCACTAAAAGAATCTAAAAGAGTACTTTAAAATGCCCATGGATGTGTTCTAGCTTTTGTTTGTGTCATTCAAAAAATCTGAAAAAGTCCTTACAGAAATTTTCTTTTTTTTTTCCATTAATGTTTTGTCTCAAAGAAAAATGGTACAATTGTTGAAAAGAATTTTGACTTGTAACAGTAGTCTCATATTCAGGAAATAGGAAAAGTCATGAAAGATAAATTGAATATAACTATTAATGGTCCAATTTTCAAATTCAACTAGAATAAAATGTTTTTTACTATCTTTTCATCTGAAAAGCAGGTAGCAGCGGATCTAACAAGAGCCTTGAGCTGCAAGCCTGGATGAGAAGTACTAGATGTGCACAGTGCGAGGCATAGATTGTCTCCAGAATGGTATCCCCTACTTATTGTTACCACTCACTGTGGCACTCAAGGTCTTGATCACATAATCGTGGAGAAAAAGCCTTTAGGAATTAGTAAATGGTAGCACAGCTAGGCACAGCTCTTCACCTACACAAACACAGGGCAGAAATGATTGATTTAATGGCTGTTCATAAAAAGGTTTGTCTGTACAATGGATCAAAACATAGCTCAACAATGCCATACTGTTGTAAAAAAGGCAACCTGTAAACCTTGCATGTAGAACCAGGAGCACAGACTACAAGGTGTAGAGGGTCAGTCTTTTTGATCTTCCCAATACTGTTCTAACTTCCACTAGATTATTCTGTATAGTTTAATGGCAAGATTTTCAAAGAGTTCAGAGAAAGCAGAACTAGGGAAAATCCACAGGGAAGCAAAAAGAACAATCAGAAATCAGAAATTTAGAATCGATGACTCAACATCCAACATTGAATGTACTAGGTTTACTTAGTCTGAAGGAAAGCCTGAGAAGAGCAGGCTAGCAAGTAGAGGTTGCTTCAGTATGGAAGGGAATAAATCTGTCCTTCATGTCCATGGTGAATAGGATGGAAAGAAACTGGAATGAAGCACAGCAAGAATTTCAAAATATTAATAAAAGCTTTCTAATGGTTAAGAAAAGTCACAGTGTTTTTAGCACTGATAACCTAAAGGATCTCTTAGATAAATTTCCTTTAGGGATGACTAATAGAGGATCTATTCTGGGACAGCAAGATGGATAAGGTAGTCTCTGGTGAGGCCAACTAGGCCTGTCATTCTGGACATTGATGGCAAAGTTGCTGCTGAGGCAGGAGCCTCCTCCCTTCCATTCAGTCTGGGGCTGCATCTTCCACATACACTGTAAATCATCTCACCGCAGGCAGCCTGCCAGGAACCTCATAATATGCTGAATTTGGAGGCAAGAAAAAGAGAACAGTCTGTTTAAAATTTGTGCTTCAAATGAAAAATAACTTGTAGGAATTCTCTGTCATCCTTCTCCTAGAAAGCCAAAGCCAAATTTATGAAGTCAAGCTGGAAAGCAACATCAAAGGCTGCTGGTAATGTTGATGTAACCTGCCAAAGAACACACTTGTGCAATTTCCATACCATATTAATGCCTCTGAAACTGGAAGGAAGAGAATCAGGAAATCAGTACTCCTAGATGATAACAGATCTATATCGGCACACCTCTTTTAACATAGAAGCTGAGGCTTGAAAGAGAGACTATGATCCGCAGTAGCTTTTTTCTCTTTAGAAAGCTACTCACAATGTCTCACGTAGAGGTTATCTGAAAACCTCCAGTAAGAGATACTTCTGGTATGATATAGTGCTTAAATTTTGGCAGGATCTGGCAGGCATTCAGTCAACCCACAAGTTCATACTATGCTGGGAAGACAGCTCATGCAGGGTTCATGGCAATGGTCATACGGCTCTTCTGCCTCCACCTCCACCGTGTCAGGTTCCCAGCTCCAAAGGCATTTATAATGTATTCATCAGCAGAAAACATTCAAATAAAAGGTCTTTCTTCAATAATAAAAAAAAGAATGTCAAATAAAATCCACTTCTCTTCAACACTTTTCCTGTTACCAAATACATCCGCTTTTGCTATATATACATGGAAAAAAAAAATCCTAATTTTTGTAAGGATATACTAATGCATCTATGGATTTACTATTAACAAGGTGATAACAAGAAAAAGAGAAAAAATAAGTGAAAAACCACTGTGGTAGACACAGATCATTCTGTAAACAGTTTTCTATCAGGTCAACACTTTTTTCCTAGGAATGAGTACCCTCTTATTAACCCATTTGCTAAGTCCCTTTGGCATACTAAATGATTACAAAACACATCTAATAGCCTAATACATGCACCAGCCCCATTAAATTTTTTTTTTCTCATCTGCATTTCCTACTTACCCAAGACCTCTTGAGTTTCCAAAAAAAACCCATTCACAACTTTATTTCCTGGGTGTTCAGCTGATGCAAGTGTGAGAATGATTAATAATTTCTTTAATCTTTCTATGCACACATGTGAAAAGTGATTAAAATGGTCCATATCATACCTGCATTTCTCTGAATGTCAGATGTGCACCATCCTATCTTAGGAGGGCTTTGCAAACGTAGCTTATTTTGAGTGAAATGGGTTAGGAAGCACTCACACAATCAGTTCTGCTAGCAGGTCTGAAGAGATGATAACTTCAGTCCTATGTCCGATAATGAGCAACCAGGCGAGTTGAGCTGGTAACTACTTCCATCAGCTAAATCCAGGAGAAGATACCTTTTATACAACCTGAAGTATTAGATAAATTAATAAAAAACATAATATTTTTTAGATTCATGTAGAATTAACACTTTTTAGAGAAAACATAAATGCTTATTAGAGAAAATTCTAACCTAAGAGAACATTAAATGATCTTGAAAGGGAATCAACCTCCTTACTCCTCCATTATACCTCCTTCTCCATAATATGCAAATAGGAGAAGGTATTAAAGTTAAATTTCTTGATAAGCTTCTGCAGACTGCGAACTGTAACTGCCTTTGTTTCTTCTTTTTAAACTTGCACTGAATTAAATAACTTTTCAAGAAGTCAGTAAACTGTCTGCTAATCACAGTGCTGGCTTACTGAGCCTGTTTCTTAAACACACAAACGAAGTATTCCATATGATGTAGTAATAAATCACCATTACTATTTCACTGAAAAGAACAGGAAGAAACCTGGACAAAAAATTTGTCATAGGACCCATGTAATAAACCACCTGATATTCTTAAGCATAATTAACATAATAAGGTTGATTTTTGTTAAGTCACAGAGAACATGCTACCCAATGAAACACTTTTCTAAGTTGTCCTCATCCTAATGACAATATTGCTTTTGTTCATCAGTTGTCTGTAGTAAATGAGCACCAAAGGTATTTCTTGGATAGCAATAGCATGTTACAATGTTATAGATTTTAACAATAGACCCTTCCCATTAAGTCTGATCTTATCTCTTAACTTAGATTAAAAATCTTTCTCAGTGATAGAGCACTCTGAATTATTCTTTCAGTTCCTCTCTCAGACGTCGTATTTCCTGAAACATACATTGTACCAGTGAATGTCTACTATATGGATACACGTCACATACATATACAAGAAAAATATCTCAGCCACCCATTTATTTTTGGTTTTAAATGATTAATTGAATTTACATTTAAATAATAACAAAGCTTCAAAATTAAACACACAAAAGACAAAATAGGCAAAATTAAAATCTTGAAGTGAGGACTTACAAGAGTAGAAACTGTAGAGGTTTGGTTTATATACGCAAACATTTCAGTGTGCGAAATGGAGAGAAAA
Organism: Ara ararauna; assembly: GCA_028858755.1. Taxonomy (NCBI): domain Eukaryota; kingdom Metazoa; phylum Chordata; class Aves; order Psittaciformes; family Psittacidae; genus Ara; species Ara ararauna. The sequence goes on from CM054377.1 coordinate 19,357,052, forward strand.
TGTATTCTCATTAAGTGTTTGACAAGAGTGGGGGTGAGAAATAAAAGGCAAAGTGTGTCTGTCAGTGCCTGTAGTAAAACTTTATTGGTAAGGTCTGCTCAACCCTAATGTTTCAAACCCCACATTACTCTACAAAATTCTACCAAACTCTCTTCTCTCTGGGGACTAATCAGTGATTCCTAAGAGCTTTCTTTTTCCATTTTCTTTCTTTGTTATCTGGATTCATTCTATACTTTTGTTTCTGTGATTTTCAAAACAATGAAAATAAGTGATTCATTTCAGGTTTATTGGGTATCTTTGCTGATGTGTTTTTTCTTTCCCAGGGTGTATTTCAAAACTTGCAATACCTCATATAGAAGTGAAGCAAGATGTCTAGCTAGGTGGCTGAAACATATTAAATGAATAGCAATCACAATGTGATTGAAGGAGAAGGCATTGTTTCTTATGAAGAAGCCATCCCAATATATGCTTTCTCGGGTATGTTTTTTTTCCAGTCACAGTGGGGGATCTGTTCAAAGTCTCTTTCTCAAGGTTGTATAACTTGAATTGAAAACTGACTTTTTTCCCAAAGATAGGTAAAAAAATTCCCAGCATCACAGCAAGTAAATTTAAAAGGAGTCTGTTGATAATATGCTCTCAGTAGAGGCAAGCAGGTGAGGATTGTGCACTTTAATCAAGGCAGTTGTGTTAATACTGTTTTTCCATGTGTTAGTCCTTTTGATGAAGCCACATTACAGTAAAGGTCTAAGGCATGTGCTTAACTTAAGCATATGGGCAGTGACAATTTTCCTGGACTCACTTAAGTATTGCACAACCTATATTTTATTTCTATGTGGTGGAAGATGCTTAAAATTTGTACTGATTAGACGAAGCTGTTGTAAAAGTATGCAGTTCCCACAATGGTGGTCCTGATAGGTCAAGAAAGACTGGGAGTTGTGTGCTGACACTTAGTCTTTCCATGCAGGGGAAAGCACTGTTTTTCCCTGATTACACAACTGGGGATTTCATGGCCAGAAGAGCTTCCCAGGCTATGGGTGTATTAGCAAACCTGAGATCTCTTCCCAGTTCCCAGGGCTGCCTACATACTGCTGTATGTATTCACATACCCACTGCATCCACCAGGTGAGAGCTAGGGCTTATCCCAAGCAAATAGCAGTATTGACTAGCCTGGGTAGAACACATGAACCTTCTTACTGTGCCCCTGGAAAAGCAAGTTTACTGGCAGCTATAAGGATTTGTTCTCCATTGCATTTTTCCATTCTTTTCCTTTTTATTCAAAAACTGAGGACTGTGTACATTTGTGCTGCAGAGACAGCAAACCTACATGAATTACATATAAGTCTTACAAATCTTAAAAATGTATCTAGTTCCTGTAGTTCCCTAAGGAAAAGGCTGTTCTTGAAGGATGGTACTTTTGTAATCTTTGATTCATAGAAACAAGTAGGTTGGAAAGACGTTTAAGATCATCAAGTCCAACTGTTACCCCAGGACTGACAAGACCACCACTAAACCGTGTCACTGAGGGCCTCATCAACATGTTTTCTGATCACTTCCAGGGACAATGACTCCACCACCTCCCTGGGCAGCCTGTTCCAATGCCTGATCACCCTCTCGGTGAAGAAATTTTTCTTAATGTTTAGTCTAAACCTCCCCTGGCGCAGCTCGAGGCCATTACCTCTTGTCCTATCACTTGTTACTTGGGAAAAGACAACCCTTCTGCATAAAGACATAGTGTGCTCATTAGTGCAAAGGAATAAGAAACAAAAATGAGTAAAAGTGGCACAAGTGGACTAGAAAGCAGCCCAGACTGGATCTTCAGGCTTTTCTGAGTCCTCCTGTCAGACATACATGTACCTTTGCATGTTTGGCCATACTCTGCCACTGACCTTTGCACCTCTCTGTGCTTTCAGGTGGATCCGGGCAGCGCATCAGCCCAAGGCAGTGCAAGGACCCATCATCCAGGTGTTTGCAGCAGGCAGGCAGGACCCTGAGCTCAGTCCTAGTCCTGCTCTTCCACGGAAGTGCAGGGTGTGCTGCCAGCAGGCTGCAAGGCCAGCTACAGTTATATTTTTCATTTAAATTTTGGCACCGTCTGAAGTGATTCCTGTTACTTCCCAGGACTGTTGCCATTGTATTAAAAAGAGTAAATTTGCTGCTGAGTTACTTATTGCCCAGAAAATCCAGCTGAAACCTGCTGCTGCCAAATCTGAGGATTCAATACTGGGCCAGGGACTTTAAGTAGCTTCCGCTACCGAGGATTTTCTGCTGTCTATGCTGTCTAGAAAAAGAAAAAGGAAACAAAAAAACAGGACTGATAAAGCCTCAGTTTGAGGGATTGGACATGTACTGTTAGAAACTGAAAATTGCCACTTCTGGTGTGGTTGCTACCTATCTAGTTTTTTTGATTGAATCATCTATTTTTTTTAACCTGAGGTTTGGTTGCCCAGGGTCTAGGAAAAAAAGCTCAAAACCCAAAGAAACCCCCTAACCTTGATGCAGAGGAAAGCCCTGTTTACATGGGCTGTCTTTTGTAGACACAACACCTTACTGGTGTCCATCATCACTGCCAGCAGCCCTTTCCCAGTCCTTCTCACCATTATATTTTGCACTTTTACAGGGATGCAGCAAGATTTACTCCCCTCCTGCATCTAAATATCACTTTTAATTACAGTCTGAAGTATTTAAAACTAGGGGATCTAATTCTGGCATGCTACATTTCCTGAATACACTCCCATCTATCTAAAGGAAAACCTGTCACTATCCCTCTACCTCATATCTTTCTCCTGTGTCTGTCCCACACACCTATATAAAGAGATAGTGTAGGAGGTCCCAAAGGCAAAAAGTATTCATTTATTTTTCCAGTGGTGGTGCTTTTTTAAATCTCATCCACCCTGCAGATAGGTGCATCAACTGCAAGACTGCGCTGGAATCTGTGATCCAGCCAGGAAAATGCTCACTGCAATCATGCTCAGACACTGCGAATGCACTGGCAAATACTCAACATGAATACTCCTGCACACTACAATCTATGAATTTATTATGCACTCTGCTATGTAGATAGAACTTTAGCAACAGTAACCACTGTACAATGAGCACAAGCTGGATTGCTGCTGATTGTTTAAAAGACCCTTCACTTATGGGTAATTTGTGTAGAAAATGACGAGAATTGAAATGATTTTGTCTGAAACCATAGCAGAGGCTGCAGTGTTTTCTCATCTGATCCTTGTGATCACTGAACCAGCACACAGGTGCTACCTAGGTTTATAATCAGATGCTGCTTAGAAACTATTCACTTTTTCATTTTTTATTTTTTCTCCCAAGAGAACTTTCTTTCACTGGATCTTTCTGGATTTGTATAAACTCTTCCACATGCCACTTTATTTCTTCAGGGATAAACCACGAGTATATTTCTAATGCATAGCACTCAGCATCTGTAAGCTACGGTTTCACAGGAATGCACCAGAGAAGGAATGGGAGCTGGAAATGCTTGCTGGGTCTCTTGGGTGTGTTAGACCTCTTCCCCCTTGGTGCAGGGCTGCAGGAGAAGACATCATCTTCTTATGAACTTACAAAATTTCATATATTAGAGTTTGTTTCTGGGAAGGAGTAAATTAATGAACAGATTGAAACTGGTTTTGTGAGCTGCTACCAGAATGAAAGCGCTCTTCCTTCATAATATGGAACACCTTTTTTATTAATTCAACACTAACATCTGTGTTAGAAAACATTTGGTTTGCAAAGAGATTCAAGGCAAATTCATACAAATACCTAATTGCATAGGTAGTCATGCTGGGAATTTCCTTGAAGGCACACTGAAAGCTCCTTCTTGTGCACCATTTCCCTTATAGTATTTGCAATTCAGAAAATATTCCATCTGGAAAGGGCTCAGCAGTTTCGTTTTACGTCATGTGTGCTGAAACAGTAAAAGCTAAAATAGTAAAATCTAAAAGGAACATTTATATATTCTATGGTGAGGTTAAAAAATGACAAATGATTGAAATAAGGAATGGAAGATAATTAATCTTTATGATATGCTGTGGTAGGAAGTTGCGGCTGTCAGTGTAGAAAGAAAGGAGATTGGCACGGCCCCACTGACTTTGGCTAAAAGTTACATAATATCACGCAAATTACATTCACAGTAAAACATGTGCACACATGGATATTGACAGCATTTGTAATCATTCAATTTGGTTTTGATTGGCTACTGATCTGATCAATTTTACTTTAATAAAAAACTGCCATGAAAAGAAATAACAATGCTAAATTGAAAAAAAAAGTCTCTTTTTTCCATGATGTTTTCCTCACCATCTGTAATGGCAAAAAAAAAAAAAAAAAATCCTATTATCAGCTGTTTATAGATGTTATTGGGTTGTTTCTTAAACTGTATTCAGTATCAGCATCCTGCATCCCAATGGCATTACTTAAAAACAATGCAAACTTTGCATTTTAATTACTATGTGTATCCTGTTGACCTCCTAACTATCTACTTTTTGCCAGCTTCATTAATAACTCATGCCCAAGTTGCTCATCAAATTCAGCAATGAGCTGTTTGAGAGTTTCTGACATGAAATTAGATTGGGGTTTTTTTCTATTTTTTGATGTAAAAGAGATGCCTCCCTAATTTTAAAGGTGTAAGAGAAAGCAAAGGTGTTAAAACATACCAGTGCAATCTGGACAGGCTGGCAAAATGGACCAAGAGGAATCTCAGGAAGTTCAACAAAGAGAAAGGCAAAGACCTCCCTCTGGGAAAAAACAACCCCAGTACGTGCTGAAGGTACACCAGCTGGAAATCAGTTTGGCAGAGAAGGACCTAGATGTTCTTGTGGAGAAGTTGACAGGAGTGAGCCCTTGCAGTCAAGAAGGCTGACACTTCCTCTCTCTTCTGCCCTGGTAAGACTCATCTGTGTGCTGTGTCTAGTGCTGAGCTTTCTAGTACAAGACAGACATGGACGTACTGGAGTGACTCCAGCCAAGGGTAGCAAAGATGATTAAGGGACTGGAGCCCCAGATATACAAATAAAGGCTGAGAGCTTGGGCTGTTTAATGAAGGCTCAGATACTTATACAGATATATCAATCTGTATAAATACGTTATAGGGGACAGTAAAGGAGACAGAGCCATGCTTTTCCTAATGTGACCCAGTGACAGGACCAGAGGCAATGGGAACAATCTGAAACACACGCATTCCATCCAAACACACACAAAAACATACTGACATTTTAGATCTCTATCTAAGAATAATTCTATTTTTATTTGGATTTCTAGTCTTATAATTTTAGAATCCATTAGGGTGCTGCACTCTGCAGGATACTGAACATTGTAGATGTTCAGTAAATGTCATTAAGACCAAATTATGCTCAGGTTTGCCTCTGAGAAAGCTAGTTAACATGGGCTAAAATTGCCAGGAAACATGCTGGCAGCTGAACAGAACGGTAGTCATGGAGCAGAGCTTGACCTTAAGCTGGTTTTGCTCAGTTTAGAAGTAAAGCGGTGGCTTTGGGATACTTTTTGCATATGTTTACAATTATTAATAATTGTAGCATTTATATTTACTATATAAATTATTTTGGTAATGCAGCATGTATAGACCTGCTTACAAGGTTCTGCACTATAGAAAAAAACCACACAGAAACACAGAATTTGACATTATTAAATATATATGTATAAAACCTAATACACAAATAGTTCTTAACACTCTTTTTAATGTCAGCCAACAATAAAAAAATGTAAAAAGGCATCTGGAACAATTGTAAATATCAATAGTTTATGATAAATATTTCTCTAGAGATTTAAAACACATGTTCAAGGCCAGGTTGGACAGAGCCTTGGGTGACATGGTTTAGCGGCAGGTATCCCTGCCGAAGGCAGGAGGGGTTGGAACAAGATTATCTTAAGGTCCTTTCCAACCCTAACTATTCTATGATTCTATTCTATGATTCTATGCTTAACACATGAGCAAAGCAGAAACTCTGATAGTTGCACCGTAAATGTTCAAGCTTTTCAATTTGGCTTGGGACTCAGCCTTGGCAGAACAATTTTTCAGTAGGGTAAATATCCACTAATATGGCTAATATTAATGGACATTTCTTTTTAATAATTTTAAAGCTGTTGTATCAATTTAAGCCTTTATTTGCTTTTCTGTAACATTTTATTGATAACTCAGTTGCCTTTAAATGAAAGTTGGGGATGACTAAAGGGAAGAAAAAAGAGAATTTGTGTCTTCTAAAGCAGTTCTGCCACAAATGAGACAAAAAAGTACTTGGAAGTTGATTTTCCTTTAGCTTAACCCTATGTAACTCATGGACCTGATAAAAATATAAAAAGCAGCAATGGTATGATTTTATTGTCATTGTTGTATGTAGCTCAGCTGTTTTCACGTTCTCTATATTAAATCAATTAATTTAAATGTATAAAATCTCTCAGTAGGAAATCTATAGGTTAAATGGAAAGGTGAAATGGGTAGAAAGAGTTAGAAGATATATTTACGGGGCTTTTTTTCTATTTTTGAGGTGCTTTGATTCCCTTGATGATAGTAATTCCTGGGAAGATGAAAATATTTTCCAATGGCAGCAGAAAGGTCACTATCGACTACCGTCTGTACTTTGCTTTTCAGATCCTATCAGATGTACTGTACTTGCAGTAATCATGTGGAAGATATTATAGCAGTAGTAATAGGTTAGGTGTGATTCCAGTTACAATGCCTGCACAGGATAAGAATTTTTAAAGCTTTAATTTGAGACAGTAAGAGGCTGACATGAAAACTGAAGACATGAAGATGATGATCGATAGACATGATACCATTTTAAATGACAAGAGCAGAAAGACTTGTAAGGCAACAAGAAAGGAATGGATGACCTTGTAAAAGGGCACAGATAATAATCTATAATCTCTAATGCCAGCTGCAACTGGTAGTGTGGATCTGCAATGTGTAGGCACAAGTATCATATATTTTCTGTGTAAGGGAGTAAGAAAGTAATTTGAACTGTAATTTCAAATTTCACACATGGTGAGTTATTGTAAATAATATTTAGGGCCCAATTCTTGAATGAACTCGAGAAAGAGGTTGAAAGAGTTTTGAAACGTGAAGAATCAGACAGACCTAAATGTAATCAAGGATCTTTTCACTCAGAGCTCTTACCAGCCTATCCTGTTACCTCGACAAATGCAAAAAAATGGTGCATAAATTACCTGACACTCTAGACAGGAAAGATTTTCATCTAGTTTACACTTCAGATCTCTCTCATCAGTGAGACAGAAAAAAGTACTCAGAATATGGTTGTGTCCAATTGCTGCTAAACTTCAACCAGAATATAATGTCAAAAATCCATTAGAAGATGATATTTGCATTTCTCCTTTGATCTTCCTTTGTGCACTTCTGCACATGACAGTTTAGGAACTTCTTTTTTCACTTGAATGTGCATTGCCTTTTTCCCCCGCCATTACAAAAGATGTATTCGAGCCTCTTTCACTGTCAAAAGTATTGTTCAAATAGCTGGAGCTAAAGCAATGCTGTGTATTAGTAACAAAGTTAAGTGGAGGCAGTTAACATTTATTTTAGAAGGCAGCCAATCTCTGTGAACTCTTCTAAGAAGAGCTTAATTTTTTTTTAGTGACAGAACTAGCTGTGATAGACCAGGAGTTGCTTGCAATAATATTACGAATACCAATTCTTGCTTGTGTTAACATATCACTCACTGTTCTCTTGAGCTAGGTCAATAGCAGCAATGTCAAAAAATATACCCCAGAGAGGAAGAAGGATCTTCATGTGTCTTTCTGAATACACTGGGGATATGGTACAGAGCAGTTCACTTCAAAACTCATTTTTTGGTTTTTTGCTGGGCCTGGCATGCCAGAATTTTCCAAGATACCTAAATGAGATAAGGTGGTAAGGAGGGTGATTAGATCTCATTAGAAAGCACCTGCAGAACAGTCCGACATGTAAAATCCACGCATTGGGCATGGCTGGGATTAGGAAGATCTTAATGCAAAACACAGATACATAATGCCTATTTTTAAACATTTCCAGTCCATTAATTGGACTTCTTCAGGTTAGAGGTGTGCATTGACCACATCTCTCACTTCACAACCAAAATCCTTCACTAGGATAAGCACAGAAGTTTCCAACTAACTCTTGGCTCTTAGCCTCAGAATGTCTGAACCCCAGGGAGAGAAAACTCAGGCCATAAACATTCAGAGAGGTATCAGGGACCTCAGCAGGGAAGGCAAAGGCACATTTAACACTGAACCGGGACAGAAGTCTATTTGCCCTTAAACAGGTTGGGTTTGAGAAAGCAAAATATTTCCTCTCTTCATTCTTGAAATTCAAATTGATATTTGAGTTGGAGAGGTTCGCGAGCAGAATCAGCTGGCTAGCACAGTAAGAGGTACAGACCTGTTACAAAAATCTGCCATGCCTCCTTGGTTTTATATGAACAATAAATAATATATAATAATGACAAGTTAACTATGAGGGTTCTGTCCAATGGCAAAATATATGCCCTTTCTTTGAACTATATGAATGTCTTACAGAATGTAATAATTTCTCATATGACCTTGAGACACGTTAACAATCCAGACCTTTAATTTTGTAGCTCAGCTGCTGAACCGTATCAGCAAAGGTTTTCAGAGTGAATTGGTATGTTGCTTATGTTTGGTTACAAAAAACACAAACAGGATCCAGAGCTGCTGTCTGCCAAAGCATGGCATTGCCACCTGAATATTGGCTATGCGTGATTAACAGGCAAATGTGGACACTGGGAGTCGTAAAAGGAGAGCAGCAAATACCAGGAAAGAACATTTGCTGCATAAACCTCCATCAAAATCAGCCTTTGTAAAAGACTAAATGCAAAATGCTATTATCCTGTCAAAATGGTCTCCGCAGCCCAGCAGTGAAAGGACCTACAAACGCAAAGATACTCTGCCTCTGCTTTTAGCTACTTGCACAAAATAAGGATTTTGCTTTCATCTATTGGGAAGCGCATATTGATCAGATTGGATTGTTTATTCAAAGTAAAGTCCATGTGGGACACCGCAGTTCAGCCTTTCACAAGCAAGTCAAGAGCAGATTGCAATCACACAATGGGTAAATTCTCACACCATACTGGGTGTCCAATTTGGATCTAACCCTAAAGAAATATGTCCAAATTCTCAGAAATACCAGACACCTGTTTATCCACCCTGAACATCCTGCTGCTCTCAAAGCTCACAACCCTTGCCTTGTTTTACTGTATTGCATCAGTAAATTAGAGACAGACTTGTCCATGGGTAGCAAAACATGTGCTGAACTTTGCCAGACTTCTAATGGAAAGACACTCAATTACATGTTGGCCTTAAATATAAATCATGCAGCAGAACTCATTTTTTTACAAAAATAAGTAACTGCCAAACAGCTCTTGGAAGCTGCGAGATGTCCCTCACTTTTACAGCAAACATGTTCCCAAATATCACTTATAAATAACTGTCAAACCACATCACATTTTAGCATTCATCCCACTGTTTTGCAGGCTTTTTTTGGGTGAACAAAGTGCGCATTTTCAAACTATATGGGAATTATTGAAAGAGCTCTGCAATATCTGAGCAGTAACAACATTTCCCCAGCACTCTGGAGACGCAGCAGTTGGTGCCCAAGCAGACTCAGTCCGCACATCTGGTTTTATCATGCTAAAGCAAATCAGAATCAATTCCCACAATAAAAGCCTGCAAATCCAGCAGCACTCCTACTTCAGTCAAAACCAGAGCAGCAGCTGTTTTCATATGTTCATGTAACAAATTACACACTTCGTCTCAGTCACAAAATCTGTAGCTTTTCATGGTTTTCCTCCAAAGGGACCTTCTTTAGATAAGTTCTCTAAAATACTGGCAAAACTGTACAGAGGGAAAAAAGGAATCTTTTCTGCATAATGCATAGGAAAGTAGTAGCAAAGTTACAGTTACACTGTAGATATAAGTTGATATGCATAGACCTGTTTAAAAACTTTACAGATTTACATGTATACTTTTTATATATTTGTGTAATATGAGTCCAGTCCTTGTTTTCCCGTGGCAACAAAAATGAAATAATGAAATTGAGGCACTATAGATATTCACTCCAGTAAACCTGAAGCTGCATGATTTGTCACTCATGCATTTATCTATATATGGTAAAGTGGGTAAACACTGCATAAAATATATTTTGTGCTTCCTTGGTCTTGGACAGATTAGCGCAAATTAAATTTCACACTAATCTGCCCATGGTCAGGAGTGCTACATTAGGAGTGAGAGGGATTCAGCTAATTGTAAAGAGTATTTTGCTGTGTTACAATGATCTGTGAATATAGCAAATATATCTTGGAGAGGAACATGTATCGATACATTTTATCAATACTGAACCAATAACAGATGATGAATAGCATCCCTGTGCAGGAATGTATCGTGTGTCTTGATGTTCTTTTAATTTGTTCACCAAATTTGAAGTAAGTTTTCTTTTTCTTTTTACTTCCTATTTTCTTATCAAGTATTCAATATTCATCATTTCCATTACACTGCTCAGTTATGTTTGACCACCCAAGTCACATGGTATTTGAGTCATGTAAGCCAAGACTGAAGAATATCCTGAACTGCCAGAAGAGGGAAGTCCAGGATCAGGAGTTTGTTCTTCAGAGCAAATGTGAAACATGACATCAGGAATATGAAAATAACTCCTTTTTTTTTTAAGCAAAGTTTGCTGAAGCAGGACCACACCAGGCATTTAGAACAAAGTAGCATGAATACAATACTTATAAGACAGCTTGCTCCAACTCCAGTGCTCATACTGATTAAAAAAAACCAACCATAATAATCTGGGTAATTGCCCAAGGAAAATAACCAACAAAGTTGTGGTCAGCTCTGTATTTGGCTGAAGGACAAAGAAAAATCTGCATGCAGTAATGCTGGCCATGCAGGAGACAATGGTCTTTCTTTTAACTGAGTCAAGATCCATAGGTGGCAACATTGCACATGGTAATGCCCTGTTGCCCTGTTCTGGTAAAGACCCACGATACCTCAAGGGTTGCAGCAGCTAGGCTGCCTGCCATGGGAAGTAACTGAGAAGAATATTATGACTTTTATCACAGGGCTGAAGTTCTGACTCATTTAAAAATCAGTATTTAAATTTCACCAAATATATTTCTTTTGACTTGAGACTAAATACTTGGAAATGTTTGTGCTACACAGTAGGGGAAATGAGCTAATATTATACTTTATTTTGTAGACCCAACTTTCCTGCAAGAAAACTTAAGTCTGTGTCCAATTAAAAGCCAGGGGGTTTTATAACTTTTGAGAAGTATGACACAGTTAAAAATCAGGAATGGTGGTATGTAAAACACTGATAAAAAACTTTAACAACTCCCCATCCTCTTCAACGAGATAATTTTATACAGTTCCTGAATAAGCAAACACTGCATACCCACAGAAAACACTGTAAACAATATAAAACATTATGAAATGTATTTACAACACTCTGAATAGCTTTAAACAAGAGATGTTAAGACTTTAAATATTCAGGCTTTCCTCGTACAGACTCCCCTGCATTTGTAGATGTTGAATATTTAAATGTAAATGCAAGGCTTCAGCATAACATTTACACTTCTAATTTAGCACGTCTAGAAACGCATTCTGCTCTCACCTTTGCTCAGGGATGACTTCCCCATCTTTTCAGAGCAATGGTAAGCCAAGTAGCTGGTATCTTCTCTCCAGGCCGTGCAGATGGCAGGAGCTCTGAGTTGAGACCTCCACGCTGGTACTGAGCCCCAAAACACCCGGCAAGAAATGTTTGTGCATCCACTGCAGGAGCAGGGGAGGCCAGGAAGGGTACTGGGGTGTGATGCTTTCCTCTCTCAGTCAAGACTCAGCTGGACAGGGGATCCACAGGTCTCTTTTTAACACCTCCAAATGTTTTCTGCATTGCACTTGGGCTCATCTTGCAGAGGATGGCTGGAAGTGAACTTCAAAGAAATAGCACACTGGGAAGCACATCTCCACATGTCAGGAACAGCCACTAGTTAGCACAACCATTTCTAGCTGTATAGCATCCATTTGGGTTTGGTGCTTGGGTCCTTCTATACAATTTCCTCTCCTCCATATTTTGTACAGAAATATGGGGTCTTACCACTGAAACCCAATGTCTTCTCCTCACTGGTTTCTACCCTTCATTTACACCCAAGAAAGGCAGAACAGGAACTCCATATAGGGTGTATTCACACTGATTTTTCTTTCCATGCAATGAGGTACTCCTTCCACCGTATCAGTAAGCATTCTAGGTCTGTTACAGGAAATAAAATACAGGTTAGAGTAGCAGTAGCTTAACTGGCTATCAGAACATTTGCAGAAATCTGATTGTTATTCAGCTGAATGGATGATATAAACTTTGTTGAGGAATGTCCACTTTCAACTAGCCACAAATAACTTATGTCATTGCTCACATTTTGGTCAGTGGAAGCACAGCCTGAGATTCCAAGCCAAGATCCATTCACTGCAGTTTTCTCTCTCGCCCCTCATGAATATACACAATTGCTTGCCAGTATTTATCCTTTAAAATTTTGTTCCTTCCCTTTTATGGACCAGTACTGCATTATGCTGATGTGTTAGACGAAGAGATTGCATGAGTTAGTCACATTTTGCAGCAACAAATCCTTCTGAATTCACTAGATCATGGCAAGATGTAGCCTGGAATGCACATTAAGGTATTAATGGAGTGTGTATGCTTGATATCAAGTTTTCATGCTGAACTGCACTAGTGTTAATCGAGTTTGATTACAAAGCCTAATGTAAATTCTTAGACAGATATTCTATTTTAGCTGAGAAATGAATGCTGACAGTTTACTACGAGATGACAAATGAATGCTGACATTTTATTCTTACATGTTTATAAATCAGTTTAAAGGTTAGGAGTCATTAATGCAGGCAATCTGAAGAATCTATATACATAAACAAAATATTCATTTTGGATAACTATGTATGTCCAATGTCATTCACAAAAGATAAAAGTCAGATTAAAGAATCAGGGAAAAAATGCAAATTTATCAGTATTAGTTTATCTTCTAACTGGAAACCAAATTGCCTGGCTGATAGGCCTTCTGATCAAGCTCACAAAATACACTGTGGGTTTTTTGGTTATTTACTTTAAAGATAAAATAGCTACATGATAATTGTAAAGAATAAAGATTAACCCCTCCCTTACCACATGACCTGAACTGATCAGAAGCATTCATCTGTAACTGAACCACTCTTGCAGTCACTCTGAAAAGCAGCCAATCAGTACGATCTGTTCTAGTACACAATGTGGGAATAATTTCCATTCTTATTTTTACTCCAAATGTTTCTGATGATACCAGAGCTAAGAAATAGCCATGGCTTCCTCATGTATTTCTAAGAAAAAGTCTAAACAGTGCTCTGAGAACCACAAATTCCAGCGGCAGTTTTTTAATAGATGAAGAGGGCTGCCTCCAGGTGAGAAAGGGACCATGGAAACTAAAAATTATTTATGGATTTCACTGTACTCTGGTGGAGACAGTACAAATGAGCATACCCTGTGCACCATGTTAGAAACAGCCATGGAGGATACAAACTCTTTTCTCATTATATTCTGATGTTGCTTAAGTAAAGAAGTTTCACTGTAAAGGGGAATTGAGGCCAATACCAACTATTAAAAACAAGAAGTGAAATTGGCTTTGTTGGGGCTGTTCAGCCTGGACAAGAGAAGGCTGTGTGGAGACCTCATAGCAGCCTTCCAGTATCTGAAGGGGGTTTATAGAGATGCTGGGGAGGGACTATTCATTAGGGCCTATAGTGATAGGACAAGGGGTAACAGATTCAAACTTAAACAGGGGAAGTTTAGACAGGATATAAGGAAGAAGTTCTTTACTGTGAGGGTGATGAGGCACTGGAATGGGTCGCCCAGGGAAGTTGTGAATGCTCCATCCCTGGTGGTGTTCAAGGCCAGGTTGGACAGAGCCTTGGGCAACAAGGTTTAACGTGAGGTGCCCCTGCCCATGGCAGGTGGTTGGAACTTGATATCTTAAGGTCCTTTCCAACCCCAACTATTCTATGATTCTATGATTCTGAGAAATATAAGGCCAAAATCCTGGAATGACTTCTGGACCTGAAAACACAGCGTACTTGATTGCACTTGCTTATTCTTGGTAGATTACCTACACAGCATACTTTGCCATATACAGTCTCAAATCCCAATTGTTTTCTAGAAGTGTCTGAGATTTTCCTCATACAAATACAGTATTTTGTATCTTCTTTACCCATTAGCTAATGTATGAGACTTACAGAGCTGAAATATATGACCAGAACAATTTGACTTAAACAATTCTCATGCTCTGATTTCACTTATGAGTAAGGAACTGCAACACACAGTTACTTTAAGTCATGCTTGCATTTTCTAAATTATTAAACTGTATTTCCTGGAGTGACAGTTGGGCTCAATGATCTTAAAGGTCATTTTCAACTTAGTTGATACTATGATTCTATATTTCAAACATACACAGAGTGCCCATAAAATAGCTATAGTCAAGAAAGGCTGAGAGCAAAACTTTGGGTGTACCTTGAATGATCTGTTCAATTAATTTTGCCTCTATTTGTCAACATTTTTGAATCATATTATTAAACAAAGTAACTTAAAAAAAAAAAGAAAGAAAAAACAAGAACTCTTTCTGCTCTTTAATTGTTTTATAAATAAGTGACTGGGGAAGTAAATACCATAGAAAACTAGAAATCTATTTTATGTGAAGCAGGTCACAGGCTGCTTAGTGTTTCCCAGCAAAGTGTATCCTGAGCTCACCTACTCCAGGACCAGCTTCCCTTCTTCAGAGGGAAGTTAGAAAATGGAGTATACAGCTCAGGTCCAGAAAATGTTCAAGCTGAACATCACTGTGACACAAAAACTGTATGTTCCACTGTAAAGCATTCATAGGTCTGACAACAACAAAAATCTGAAGCATTGCTAAATTGAAATTCACTTTCAAATTCAAGACAGTCCTCACCACTTTCTTCACAGCTCATTTATGCTCATGCTTAAGATGCCAGCTGGCATTCAGACTGTTGCTAGGAAAAGTTGAGGGGATGAGCTATTGAGAGACAGTCAATCTCGGTAAGTAAGGCCTTTCATTTCCCCTCTACAAGAGCATACTGCTTTTTCTTAAGCAATCACATGCAAGCAATTCAAATGTAATCCTTTTCCTGAACCCCAGCAATAAAGTATATATTCTACTCTCTGCAAAGCTGCACTTTCCCTGACTAGTACCTAAGCACCTGCCAAACATAATAAACACTTGTAGTGCAGGTATAGCATTACATTTCTCTGCCACAATGGCTTGATTAAATTGACCTCTTGTTATACAGAAGCCTGAAGAGACATCTGGAATAGCATGGTGGCATGGCATGTTTGTGCTTTTTATATTGAAAATATTTCAACCTTCTGAAAACTGTTACACAGAAAATAGAACTGTCATCTATTTATTTTTGAAGTTTGTGTGTTGGTTTTTAATGATTCTTTTAAAATACTCTGCACTGAAATAAAACCAAAATATCATTCATCAGATAAATCATCATAGATAAGTAACTTTTACGCTTCATGTTTAAAGTAGATTATTTGCTTAGAAAGAAAACATTCACAACCGCTAAATTTGGAAAACAGCAATGCTTTGCGTTCACATTCTACGTTATGCCTGAGGAATAATCTTTTTTGTAAACATGTCCACTGCTCATGGCTGAACCCGTGAGATCTCATCAGTGTGTCAGTGATTATATCCCCTAAAGCCAAGCTTGTCTGTATAGTATGTCGTATATCTACATCTGCACAGCACATCACACAATTATACTGTCCTGCTGAATCTGAACTTAAATTTCCTGAATGAAGTATCTTTGTGGGGAGATACTGAATGGGTCTTAGGAAGCATCTGTTATGCATCAGAGTAGTGCAGAAAGGGACAATTTTTCTTATGAGTTCCCACAATTTACAGGATCATCACCTAAAAATTTTCAAACTGTGCATTACCTCTTAGACCTTCCTCAAAACAGAGGCCAGGATAAGTGTCACATCTCGCTTTTGCCTCAACAAGAAGCATCCCAGGTGCTTCTGTAAAAAGATTACAAAAAAGACTTGAGAAAACTCTTAAGAGGCAAAAGAATGTTTCCAGTGGTGCCTTCAGAGAGCCAGAGACCAGCAGCTGGCAAAAATTTTTATGAATATTCACACACCTGTTAAATGAGAAAGCAGTCCCATAGAGCACAACTTTTACTGACAAAAGCACAATTCTGAATGTATAAAATCCACTTCATCCACCCTTCAGACTGGGAAGGCAATTGTCTTGAAACTTGAGGAAGCCTTTACTGCAACTTTGGAGCTGAATCAGCAGTTGCTGTCAGACAACATACGAAAGAGCATATCCTGTGTGGTCTGAGGGGATATAAACTCTTGAAGTCACAGATACAGTGATGGGAGATGTCACTTTTTCCTGCCTGCTCTCTGCTTATTCAAGAGTCTATCAGATGGAGAGGACATATCCAGCTGGGGAAAAAGACAGACACTGAGATAGGTTTCTGTAGAGGTACATTGCTTTCCCAACAGTGAATTTTTAAGATACACCATGAAAAGTGCTATCATGTATGTCAATACTAATGTCAAGTCCTACAGGCACGCCCACTGTCTGCTTGCTGAGGTTTACCTTGCACCTCCACCAGCAATGGCCCAGGTAAAAGGTAAATCTTACGTATACCAAACAGTGGTCATGCTCTTCTTACACTCAACAGTCATCCTCTTGGTAGAAGACATGAACTGTTGTCTGGAGAGGAGTTTCAGCTGTCATATACATTTCAGAGAAAGAAGGAGTAAGGGAATGATGTGACTTCTTTAATAGTAACATTTCTATATGGAATTGGCCCTTCAAAATGTCACAGATTATTCAAAAAAACAGATGTATGTATGATGGTAGCTTGGTTTTAACCCAAAATATGTGTACACACAAGCTCTTTAATTGCTTTAAAATTATCTTAATAGTTGAGTTCTTATGAAGATGGTGATATGATGTATGATTTAGACAAGCTAAGTGCAGTTTCTGGGAAACATTCTGTTCTCAGTGGAATTGGAAAAAGTGTGGAAAGTAGCATAAACTACCGAATTTCTTCTGGTGGAATTCAAAGGAGAATCTAGTCTTATTAATGCTACATGAACATGACTACTTACTGCATGTATTTTCAGTGAAAAATTACTAGATCTATATTAATTCATTTTAATATTAATGTGGGTGGACAGATCTTCACTGTAATCCTAGTGAATTGTGTGGAGGCTTGCCTGGTTTTAGTTTTGTTGCATGCCTATTAGGTGAGCAAAACTCTGGAACAGCTGCTCCAGAGTAAATTTATATGTAAAAATAGAATTTGCTTTTTGATGAGCAGGTGGTACCAAAGAAAAAATCCCAAAACAATTCATTGTTAAAAGCCTGCATGAATATAAAGAAAACACTTGGAGAATAATTATTTCATCCTCACTGAGCCTTCAGAAACAAAAGTGCCTGTCTCCCAAAAAGCACTTCCATATTTTCTCAGATGGGGCTTGGGATCCTGTCACAAAGATAGGCTGAGGTCCTAGTTTGAATTTAAATTCAAATTTCTCCAAGTTTAGAAATGTTCAGATCTGAAAGTTTTGCCCACATCACTGCAAATTCGTTATTTTTCTCACATACACATTTCAGCCAAATTGAAACTGAAGGTCATTGGAGGGATATAGTGCAGAGATGATTTAGAAGACAATTAAAATCTGCTTCACTGGGACTTCCCCCATTTGTTAGTTAACACAGAAATTCATTTCAAGTGAGACTGGAATTAACTTTAGACTCCAAGCCCATGATGATCGGGGAAACATCTGGTGAAGAAATGGACCAAGAGAAATCTCATAGAGTCCAGCAAAGAGAAGTGCAAAGTCCTGCCCGGGGAAGGAACAACCCCAGGCACAGGAACAAATTGCCCACAGCAGCTGTCGGTTCTTTAGGCTGGAGATACTCAAAACCCAGCACAGCCCCGAGCAAGGTGTCGTAGCTGACCCTGTTTGAGCAAGGGTGGGGCTAGACTGGGTGATTTTCAGAGGTGCCCACCAGCCTCAGCCATTCTGCGACATTACCTTTGCTGGGACATGGCTCTACCCTTCTATGATTGTGAGGAGTTAGTTGCTCATATTCTACCATGGTATCACATACAAAAGAAGCTGTTTGTATTGTAAACAAATACAGCAGAACCTGTATAAAGGTCACAAAGACATATTCTCTTTTATCTACTTGTAGACACTGCAACTGGAGTGAGTGATTCCATAATTCATTTCAATGGGAGTTTTGTTAGCATTAGATGTAGGTTCCAAATGCCTGACCTGCATTTTTAAGAATGATTTGTTAATGGCAGTGGGTAAACTTGCAGAGAGAAAAGGTTTTGATACTCAGCAGGGTGCTAACTTTACCTCAGCTCCATTTCTAAGAGAACTTTAGATAGCAGAGAAATTCATGTTTTCAGAATGCCGCATTTTGCATCAAACTGTTTACTGTAATGAAACAAGTAATTTACTGTTATCTGAGCCTGCATCACATCTCTCACTTCTCTGCTGTTCTGAGCATCAGTAGAAGGTGCTTGAACTGTGCTTCTCCACACCAGTGATGCATCCACAACAGGATCTGCTACAGCCCAGAGAAATAATTCATGAGTGTCACTGGACAAAGTTGTATAACATTTCATTTTCTTTTTAACCTTATATGATGATAAGAAAGACTTGGGATTTGTTGTTTGGGAAAGAAAACTGGCATTTTATCACCTAAGAATGAATCCTACTGTAACCTTTCTGGTTATTGTTATTAATTGTGCTTGCCATAACCTTAAAGCAAATGCAAAAGCTAATGTTACCACTTAACCATAATATGTAGTTGGCAAGTATACACAGCAGTTTCATGTCAGGAAGGTATAACAGATATCTGCAAGCTGAATAATTTACATAATATTATTTTTGTATTGCGAATGTCATTAGCTAATCTAATATAACAGACATAAACTATGATGTATTTTGATGGTGGAGGAAAAAGAAGCACAAAAGGTTATTGGCGAGGAAGGCTCTTGCTGAGCAGAGACAGTTTCTTCTGTGAAGTGGCTGTCACAGAGTAACAGTGGATCCTCTAATACAATAAAGTTCAAATAAGTGAAATCATGTCAACATCTCTTACACAATTATTTAATTCCACAACTCACATGAAAGCTTTGAATGTATTTTAGTGATACCACAGATTTCAGTAACATTGTAGCATGTTAACATGTTAAAAACTCCTGCAAACTTTGCCAACTCTTTTTCTTTAACCTAATACAAAAATTATCTACCAAGAAAAGACAGTTCTCATAAAAAGAAAGTGATGTCTGATATAATTTACAAAAGCATACTGCATATCAAATTTTCTAACACTGAAGATAAGCCTCAGTTGCTGATAGACCAACATTTTCCCAATGTCTGCTTAGTGTAAAAACACAGAAATTACCATGAGGACAGAATCCCCACATCCCTTCCCCACATGATAACCCTTAAATTTCCTCTCATCCCTTTCTCTCTCTGCAGTCCAATGACTTTCTCTGTTTGTTTTACGGAGTAGCATGTGTGGGAGGGCAGAAGCAGCAAATACTGATTTCTTTCTGCCCCTGTAGCTGCCCCCATGCAAAGCGTGGTATTATCCTGACAGTCCTAAGAGCTGGTTAGACCTTGGCTGCTGAGGAGCACAGTGAATCCAGGCCATGCTTTGTGGATGAAAACTAGGCTACTATATAAGCAATGAGCACTAAAATTATCAATAATGTCATTCAAAGTGTATGTCCAACCCATTCTTTGATGGAGTTCTCCCACAAGGAAATCTTTCTAAGCAAAAGCAGACAACTGACCAAGGCTCTGGGTATGGTGCTTAGCACTTACAGAGAGTAAGTTTCAAGACATGGGAAGGGATATAAAGGCCCTAACAAAAGGACTTAACTGGAGGACATGAGAACTAAATGAGTGCATGTAAACCTTTTTTTGAGAGGAGGGTGCCTCCAGGTCTCCAGCAGTGGTACTACCTTTCAGTAGCACTACCTTTCACAGCGCGGACAGATGACCAGGCTGTGGGGAAAATGTCTGAAAGGTGGGGAAAATGTCTGAAAAATGGAGATACAGGAGATGGACAAGCCATTGGTATATCCATTTTCCTTCAGTAGTTCTTGCGCTAAACTATGCTTCTTCCCTTGTAGGTATCCCTTCTCCTTCAACAAGACACAAATACCAAGATCCAAACTGTGCTTTTGCGGTAACAAAACAGAAATATCTCACTGATCCATTTCTATATGTCTTTAAGGCATAATATGAAAGGTGACAAGGAAAATACCCGCTATTTTGAAAACCTGCTAATAAAATACTGTTCTTACTTTTGCACCTCCAAACAGGTAGCTCTTAGCCTTTTAGATGTTTAATCCTTTAAAATCAATCTTGTTTTTCTTACAAATCACATGAGCAAGTTAGCCTGGGAGGGAGCAAGCTGTGCGGTGTCAGCTGGCCAGCAATAGATGCTCATGTTCTTGCAATATACTTGGAAAGCTTGTGCGTCTTCTACCCAGTGCTGCTCCAACAGAGAACAGCCCTGTTTCTGCTGGCATCTAGGAGTGCCAAAGAACAGCTGCCAGAGCAGCTGTCCCCAGCTCAGGCAGGTCCTTGGCTCTGTGGGAGACCTTATTTACCTATCTGAGCCACAAGAGACCCACCAGACTAAGGATGTGGGAAACGAGCTGCAATGAGGGCATGCAGGGTAACCCCAGGCACATGTGGCTGCAACCCAGCACCCTGCACATCGCTTCTGCTGTGTACACTGCCCTGCTGTGAGTTGAGTGTTTGGTTTTAAGGGAGTAGGAGGGGAAGGAGTTTTAGATTTATCTTCTTTCAAATCTAATTTACATCTGCAGCAGAGTTGCCTTCCTTTGGTCTAGAAAAGAGTTCAAGGATTATCCAACTAAACAGATTTTTTATTTTTTCAAATTCTTCTTACTTGCTTTTTTTTGTTGAAAGACATCATTTGAGGGGCTTTTCTAATCTGCTTTGAAAATTTGCGGCAGTAAACCAACATGTTCTCTTCCCTTTGCATACTTACCCTAGTACAGCAACATCAATCATAGGCTGAGATGGCTTCTCTCTAAAACAGTTTTCTTCCTTGATCAGTCTTTGAACCTACAGGTCTTTTATTAGATTCCATAAATGTATCTCCTGGGGTTAGTTTCATCAGAATTAGCATGAGATCAAAAATGTCAAAGCATCAAAGGAGCAGTCTGTTCTCCCTCAAGCCAAATGCCAGCATTAATTGGCCCACTGCTATTTTCCCCATACCCTTTAAGACCCAAGTTGCAAGGGATTTACCAGGGATTCCTCCAAAAAGGGTAAGCAAACAAATTGAAGGTGAATCCTCCCTAGTGACTGAATAAGCCAGACATGCAGGCACACTATTTTAGGGCTACAAAGACTTCAAGCTGTATTACCACTTCAGATTTCAGCTTCTCCATCTACAACCATTGAGGCTCATGCTTCAGACAGGATTGGGAGTGGCAAGACTGCTTTTGGCACTACATTGATTGAGGACTGTGGTTTCCAGTCTGCTTTGTATCAGCTGGTCACAACTACAGGAAAGAACTTCTGACATGCAGAAATTTCTCTTGTTAAAGCAAGGAATTTGTTAGTGGATATGAAAATCCAAGGAGAAAACTTTTGACGACAGATGGCCTTTCAAAACAGTAGCAATACTGGTGATCCTGAAGAGTGATTGCATTTATATGCAGCCATCACCGCAAGATCACATGAACCTGACTTCACAGTTAAAACACCTGGAACTGGGAAAGCTGAGATGAGAACTCCTTCTGCAGGTGTTTCCAGCTTTATCCAGTTCTACTTATCACACCTGTGGCTTTTCTTACTCAGCACCCTATCCAGAAGTTTGAAAGGAACATGGTTGTTCATAGCTATATGCACCTGCAGGCAAAACTGAGTGGTATGGAGCTATTGTTTTTATTATTAATAGTGCTGTGAAAGGCTCCTGCCAGGCTGAGATGTTTGAGTCATGTGAATACGGCAGGACCTGTGCTTTCCATGGGCTGCCCCACAGCAGCTGCCTCTCCCCACCTCGCTGGTGGAGATCAC
Source organism: Ara ararauna (assembly GCA_028858755.1). Taxonomy (NCBI): domain Eukaryota; kingdom Metazoa; phylum Chordata; class Aves; order Psittaciformes; family Psittacidae; genus Ara; species Ara ararauna. The sequence continues at coordinate 19,379,241 of CM054377.1, forward strand.
CACTCCCTCCAATACTCTAGCTCAGGTGGCTCCTTTCACCTGCCTCCCCTCTGAGTCAGGCACCTTCAATCAAGATGGATTAAACAGTTAAAAACCTCCAAATAATGAAACAAAAAAAGCCCAATAGAAAAGAAAACAAGACATTTACAAAACCAACTAAGCTGGCAGGTGGCAAAAATGAGTGCGTGGGCAATTGAGTTGGTAGGTAGGACAAGCACCTTGGCCCAGGACCTGTGCAAAGCAGCTGAAAGCAGAAGGGTGAGAAAGCAATCTTGCAAGGAGGACAATTAAATTTGGAGGTGAATGAACATATCCTCACCCTCCACGCACCAAAATGTACCAGTTACCTATGCAATGAGGATTAAAGGGTCTGGCTGTTACTTCTTCAACAAAGAATTTGTCTGATCACCTTATTTAGCTGCTTGATTCAACTTTTTAATCTAGTTTAGGTTTTTTTCCTCTTTTGGACATGCTCATCTCTCTGTGTATGTCTTTTATGTAACAGATGTGTGTCTGTACATATAGCAAGAAAACAATGTATTTAAAAGTTGAAACTGTCAAATTATTTCTGTTCATCCCAGCTCAAAAGCTCATCTCACACTTGCAGTCACAATTCATTCATCTTGTGCCTCCATGTGATGAAGAAACTTTAATTATGTGAGTGCAGATTTCCTGCCCACCTCCCTGACCTCTGCTCTGTTTCATTCCATACATGAGTGCAACCAGTATTATTTTGGTTCATTTTGCTGTGGCCCTAAGGGTTCTCAAATGGGGTCTAGATTCAAAGCACTGTCGGCAAGCTACATGGAAGACTTCAGGCAAGAGGACCAGGCATGATCACAGGCTTAAACAGCTGAAGCTTGGCTACCTGACTTACCTCTAATGCACAACATGGTCACACACATCTGCTCTGTGCAGTGTTTGTTCTGACAGCTCCTGGCAGCACAGTGCCTGGGAAATGAAGGTGAGCAGGAGGTGGAAAGAGTTATGGTTCTCTTCCTCATTGTCAGCCTTGGGGAAAATGAGACTACCAGGCGCCAGAATCTTTGCACTGGCAGTATTCAGCATTTGGGAGTGATCTTCCAAGGCTTTGCCTCACCAGTATTTTAGCCCTTCTCAACAGGCTTCCTGGGATGTGCAGTGGTTTTGTAGTGCTGACGCCTTGCCACTGCTGCCTTGTGCAGCCATCAGTGTGCCCATACTGCATTCTCCAGATTAACTACATACCAATTCCATTTTTCCTTATCTTCTTTGCCCCCTCAGTGAGATTATTCCAAACCATCCTTCTTCCACTGTACTCACCACAGAATTTTCTCCATCCAGGTTTTCCAGGCTGTTCAGAGCACCACCTCAGGTCTACCTTTTTAGAGTGAATTCTGGTTCATAATTTACTTACATTCAGAGCAATGAATTCGCCTGACTCCACCTCACCTTGACGGTGGTTGTGGCTTTGATTTAACATTTTAATTTCTTCATCGGGCTTTTTTTGTTTGTTTGTTTGGGGTTTTTTTAGGGTTTTGTCTTGTTTTGTTTTGTTTTTCCCTTCTGCATTTGTCAGTGGTGCAGGATTTATTGTATAAGGGAGCAATTACCTTAAATGTCCTCTCGGATTGTGTTTGGGACGTGACTACTACATTCCTATTGGCAGTGTCAGACAAAGAACGTAGAGAATACTTATCAGGTAGAAATGAGAGACTTGGAAAGTTAGCAGTGTGGATCCACAGCAAATATCAATGATGTAGTTTTATGGTTATTTGTAGCAATGAGAAAATACTATCAGAACCATAAAGTTATTACAAGTAATTCAAGACAAACAGACATCAACTTGTAGCAATTCACTTTACTGCTTGCATTAGGCATGTCCACCTGATTTATGGTTACAATGACAAAAATCACCATCATGTAAAACAATCAGATGGCAATGTGAGAGATTGCATCACAATTGTGTGAACATTCTGGTATGAATGGGAACTCACAACAGCCTTTCAAAGTCTGAATTTTAGGATACAGACAAATAAATGAGACAGACAGGGATGTGGCCACAACACTAGTTCTGGGCACTACATGTGGATGGAATGTCTTGCGAATAAGGAAATCTTTCTTAAAAAGACAAAGAGTTGAAGGCAAACCCCACCAGGCAATCAGTACACAGGGAGTTGGGCAGGAATAGGCTCTACCAAATAGTAGGCCTTCATGTGGAGCGATTTTATTTTTTGTATCATAAAGCCAGGAGATATTTGAATACCATTTGTTAGGCTATTCATCTCCACTAACAGGTCCAAAGATTTACTCACTGACTCCAGCTGATCAGGATTAGCAGATCCAAACCATTTAACTGAGGTGCTCTGCTTTCTGCTGAGTTCCAGGTATCAAAGGCTCACTAAGGATGGACTCTCTTTGCAGATGTGATTTAAGAAATAATCAATAAACCCACAAAAACTTGAAAGCAGAACTAGGAAAGAGTCTATATTCAAGAGAAGTTTTTAGCAATAGGAGTTTACCTGTTCTATTATCACCTTGAACACATGTGGATATAATCTGAAGATAGTACAAATAATCACTGGGTCAGAAAACAGGTTTAAGTAGTCTATTCCTGCTATGAATTAAACATAGGTGTGGGTAAAGCTCTCAGCTGGGATTAGGCCAGCATTGTGAAAACTGCTTTCAGAGACAGGAGATAGATTTCTGTCTGGCCAAAGTGTTTGCATTCTTATTTCAGAAGAACAAATTAAAAAATGGGTGCAATAAAGAAAGTGGGGGGGAAAAAAGTAAAACACTGCGTAAAGTTATGGGAAAACATTGTTCCTGAGCCCAGCTATGTGAGCAGCTATCTTTATGAAATACTATTTTTAATGAATATATAAGAAATAAAATGTCAGTAATTTATATTTGGTACCCATCAGGCTAGTGTTAAGTTTTATAGCGTTAAGCTTTACTTTCAGAGAGTGTGATGGTATAACTTTGGGGTTTAGCATGTGTCAGAGTTGCCAAGAGCTCCAGCGAGGTGAGTAAAATGTGTATAAAATGGAGTAACTCTGTACCCACAGATAAACAATGATGTGCTTGTTTTGAACTTATAAAAATGGGACCAGTCAACCAAATAGAAAATTTATAAAGAGAAAACGCTACCAGGTATGTTCTGTCATGTAAAGAAATTGGACTAGCCAGTGGGAAGAATATAATGCAGCATGGCAGGCTTTAATTTACCTCAGGAATATATCAGGTATCCTCAGCATTTCCAGATCAGAAATGTTTTGCTATAAGGCTCTTCCCTTTTGGCACCGCTTTTGTACTAGGTATTCCCTTTAACCCTCATATTCTCCTTTGCTTTCTCATGGTCTAAACACATCCCTAGAGATCAGCAACTGTAAATTACACAACCTGTGGCTTTTGGACCAACTTCACCTAAAAGTTTTCATCTGTGCATGTGGACCTTTCAGAATTAGCTTATTTCAATCCAGATGCAATTTCTTAGCTCTTTAAACCAATTTTGCATAATGGATAAATTTCTTTTATTTGCCACTAAGAAGGTCAAAAAGTACCATCTATCTCAAATATTGTGGAGTCTTAGATATATTGGTGTGGTATTTTCTAATAAATGTTTAATTAATCATCATGAATGATTTGTCTGCTTTAGTCTCACTGTATTTGTAATGCTTTTTCTCCTTCACAAGTCTTATTACCCAAAGTATTTACTATAGGACCAATTTTAGCCCTACTGAAATGAATGTATACACCTGTCATCTTTGTTGAGAGTGAGAATTAGCACATTTTTAAGCAGTCTTCTTCTGTATTTAAAGTCCAGGTAGCCACTGGTTTTGCTATTGGATCGTATGTACCTACACTTAGAAATAAAGAAAAAAGGACAAATTCAGTTCTAAAGTACACAGAAATGGGGTTGCTAACAGTCAGTGGTACTGAATACTCTTCTACTAGACTCCAACTGGCTGCTAAGCTGAAATAGCATTCTTTTATGTATTTTGTTCTGGGTTGTTTCTTTGGCTGATACTGGAACTAAATTACAACTGTTTACATGACTAGTCAGGTCATGGTTTTGCTTTCAAATTTGTAGGATGAAAAATGCTTCAATAGGTCACTTTTATAGTATCAATTTTTAAATGAGAACAGCATTCATGAGACTGAACAACTGTAATTTAAGGTTATTAATTGTGCAATTGTTCAAATTTTACTATAAATTATTGAACAGTATTTCTATATTGAATTGGTGGAGCAAACTGCTGTTCTATTTAAATGAATGCTATTGTTTTTCATATAAGACCACTGAAGACATAAAGAATCATGCCAGAGGTGTTATGAAGCAGATTGTTCCGATGACTTTGACATATGGAGGTACTGTCAGGAAAGTAAGTCTTCAAGAGCTGAAGTAGAGAGAACAGTCTGTCTGGTCTCAAGCAGAGAGAACAGTCTTTCTGGTCTCAGACCTTCACATTTTAAAGTTTAGTTCACCAGGTTGTCTCAGACTTAGTTGTACTAGTGACCTGTCAGCAAAGACTCCCTCAAAGTGGAGGCATTCTTCGTACTAATTTTCTCTTTGAATACTTTGCTGCCATTGAAAAGGCGGCAATGTTTACCTAGTTCTAAGAGCTTCTCTTCACAGTTTGTAAGCGCTAAATCCTCCTTGAAAAACAAGTTAAAACAAATTTAAAGAAAGTACTGTCAAACTTCTCCAATGATCTGGAATTTTATTCCATCCATATACATGCATAGTAACAACATTTGTTGAGAAATTATTTCTATCAGAAGTAGAACATTATCTTTGTGATCACCAGTTGCAGTATTGCTACTCTTATATTTAAATATATCTTATATATGAATTAGATTCATAATTGCAGCATTGAGTTTAGGGTTTTGTTTTAGACTGTGCCTTTCAAAAGATAAAACTGATTGATATGATCTCATTACTTACAATACTGCTTCCAGTAATTTTGTTCATTCTTTATAAAGTATTGCATTTAACAGCAAAGGTTTAAAAATTGAGACAGAGATGCATCAGTGAAAGAAAATACAAGTACTATACAAGAAAAAAAAATGCCATCTTCATTTAACGTACGTTTCAGATTAAGAAAGTGGACAGAAACATACTGCTACATACAAATGCAAAGCCTAATGACTAAGGTATTGTATCTGCTAAAATATAAAGTGCAAACTGAGCCCAATTGTTCAAAAAATTGAAATTTTAAGGCGAACTCTACAGCATAGTTGAAACTTCTTTGCAAGTTATATTTTAGCATATACATATATCTGCAACAGCATATAAGAAAAAAATCAGGATACACAAGTGCTTTTGAAGCTATTTCTAAAATGCTCTTCTGTATTGTTTGCGACTATTTTATTTAAAATCTACTATACAGTGCAAACCATATGTGCTACACAATAACTATACAATAACATTACAAATGACTTTAATATAAAGCTTTTAAATAAAAAATAACATAACTACAGCTATGAATACTGCTGGTAAAATAAATTAATATTTTTGAAAATGGCACCAATAATACACTTTACTAATGGACTGTAATGAAATTACACCTTTAAGTCTTCAACTCGGCAATAGTGAAATCTCCTGATTGTCCAGATGTAATTCAAACAGCTTTCTTTAGACTGTATGGAACAATATGCTAAACACAGGTACCAAAGTTGACTGATTATTTCATTTGACATGTTCTGCTGCATGTGACGAGCAATAAAACTTCTTATGAGTTATAAAGTTTGAAAGATTGTTGAACTGGATGTCACATAGTCGGCAATACTTTCCACTGGTTGGGGCCTGGGTAGAACCATTCATGCCTTTAGCTATACTAGACAACTGTTCCTCTGCTGTAGAAATTGCTGGAGAGACATTTTCATTTGCAGTTAAGGGATTCTCAGAGATCCAAGAAGGAGACTTGTGCCCATCTTCATGCGGAGGATTCTGGGAAATGTTCTCTTGCTGTGGGTTTGCGGCAGATCTTTCCTCCTGTTTTAGTCCCCCATTAACTATTACCATGCCTCGGTTTTTCGGCAATAGTGGAAGAGACTCTTTCTTCTGTACAGCACATCCATTCGAAGGCACCTGGCCTTTAGGAGATTCACTTTCTGTATTTGTGCTTTGATCTAAATCAGTATTATGAATGACAAGAGAACCAGAAATGTAATCACTTGGCTTTATTCCATAATATGGAGAAAGCTGATCTGCTCCTTTAGCTTTCTTTATTGCTCCAGGGTAAAGGCATTGTGGAAGAAACAAATGTTTGTTTTCTTCTTTTGTAGCAATAAGCTGGGCTGCTTCACTAAAGACTTTTAGTCCTTGAAGTGTTGCTAAGTGTGTGGAAAACAAGTTTCCATTAGGAGAAGACTGTTTCGAGTTTCCATTTTTCTCACATTTGATTACGTTTCTCTCGTAACTGACATCTGGGCTGTTTCTTTCACTTTCTGGGTTTTGAAACACCTTACTGTCGAGTTGTCCCAAGTCGTTACGCTGATGGGCAGTGACAGGGCAAAAATTCTGCTTGTGAGCCAGGTAATTCTCTACCTTGTTAAAACTGATCTTGCATACTGTGCATTCATGGTAATCCAGCAGCCTTTTGGGAGAAGTGGATGTCCTCTCTGATGGGGGTAAGCACTTTTTACTGAGATCTATTGGCACATCCATCTCCAAGCAAGACACAGTGGAGTGGGGAGTATCACACTTCGAAACTGGAACACACTTGTTAATAGACAGTGAAGTTTCCAGATGCTTTGAGACTATTCCTGGAAAGATATCACATCGTGGATGGTAACATTCTCCAAGTCCCTCTGTAGACTCTTGAGTAGATGTACAAGGATTGCCAAGATTAGCCACTTCTAGAAATCGCTGTTGAACTAGTGGTGGCCTTTGCTCTTGCTCTGGTAGGCACATCTCATACATCTTCCTTCGCTTCCTAGTACGCATTGTTCTCTGCATGGCAGGCACTTTGTTGGAAGCGGACCTCTTCAGTGGGGGATCATGCCGAGTGGCACAGTAATACTGCTTGTGGACCATGTATGTTTCATGTCTGCTGAAAGTAATATTGCAAGCTTCACATGTGGTCTTGTTAGGATCACTCTCCCCTTCTACTAAAGGAGCATTGGGATTCTTCACATCAGAAGGCTTTCCATTTATCTTATCATCACCATTACTTGCAGTTGACAACTTCTTAGATTGTGCTGTAAAGTCTTTTTCATGACTTTTATTGTTAGGCCCAATCAAATCTAAAACATTGGAAGAATTTATGCAAGATGTCTGCAGAAGTTGATTCTCTGGATCTGACGTGTGGGGACCTGCATTCAGGATGTTTATAGAGCTTTGACCGTTACTGGGACTTACAGCTTCTGGTATTTTTTCTGGAACACTGGAAAAATCTGGTGACTTTGCCATCTGCTGCCATCGGCTGCTGCAGTAATGCTTTTTGTGTACCAAGTAGTTGTCCAAATTATTGAATGTTATGTTACACTCAAAACATGTAGCCCCTTTGGGCATCAGAGGACTGTAAATTACAGGAGGGTAATTGCTACTTCCATGCCTTAGTCTTCGATGGACCAGTTCAGACATTTTGGCTAATATCTCTGAAGCCTGAGGAACCACAGTGATGTCTTGGGGAAAAGCAAACTGGGAAAGAAAAGGTCCCATTGGGAAAGAAGGACCAATATTAGGCTGAACTGGTGATGAAGCAAGTCTTGGACTGGATGGTTCAGATTTTATTTTAGTATATGAGAAACTCTGCTTATTTGTCACAGGCTGGGTTTCTGGCCTCTGGTTTGGATGGAAAAGTGGAGCCTTTTTTTCACATTTATCAAGCTCTGTATCAGAACTTGCATCTTTTGTCTGCATGGTCTTTTGGCTCTGAGGAACATCATTTCTGCTCAGCAGGTCCGTTGCCGGCTGTAAACCTTCTTCATTTCCACTTGGAGAGTGTTCGACGTCACTTTCTCTCTGAATTTTGTTGCCAGAGACATGTAACTCTTGGTGCTGCAGTAGCTCCCTCTGAGTTTGGAAGCCAAAATGGCAGTGATTGCATCTAAAGGCAGCTTGAGTAAGATGCGAGAACAGGTGCTGATGAAAGTTAATCACCGAGTCTGCAGTGTAAGTACAAACTGTGCATTTCAGACTAGCACCAGGAGGGAGAAATTCTTCCATTTTCACTCCTATAGAAAAAACAAGTAAAATACAAAATAAAGTGACCATTTTGCCCTTCGTGAAGTACACTGGAAAATCAGTCAGACAGAAGGAACAAACAGTGAGAATAACAAATTTTATTCTGATGGGATAGTATTAGTCATCCTGCAAATGCTTGAAGTGATTCAGAATTTCTTTCCTCAAACTGCTGGAAGATATTCCCAGACTTCTGCTCTCCTTTGGAGAGCCTTAGTATCTGCATGCATTTAGCAGAGATGAAGGGTAAGAACAAACAAGGGAAAGAATAAAAAAAGACTGGATTTATTCTAAATGAAAAGGTCTTAGAAATTACAGTTACAATTACAGGAGACATAACGTTCCCCACACACAATCACTGGAAATTTTGAATGCCCAGGAAGCACATGAAGGTCAAGAGGCTCAAGGTTATGATGCGGCTTGAGGTACAGCCCTCAAACTACAGTGCCTGAAAGCCACAGACAGAGCAGAAGGAGCATTTTGAGCATTATTGATGTGCAGCTCTTCGCCTGCATGACTTGGCTGTAGTGTGGGAACAGGATACAGATCTATCCTCATCAGAAAGGACTGATGAGTCGCTTTCATTGTGAAGGGAGAAGGAAGAGTAAGATACGGCTTCACCAACATTTAATCTTCCACATATAATGGCCACAGACAACTACTGCTGTAATACACCACTTTTTCCTCATGAAATCAGTACAGCTTTCCCTTTCAAGAACAGTACATTCAAAGCCACCTTACAATCACTGCTGAAACACAAAAACATGTTTCACGGTATATTGAAACTGAAAATGCTTTAAAAAAGAGATAAGACCAAATTTCTCTACTGCTACAAGACAGATTTTGATTACCTGTTAGACAATAAAAACTGAAAAAATGTTGGTAGAGAATCTAAAATGGATATTTGCTCTGTCTACACAGACACACACACATACCATGCCTTGATCACTAGGTTCATGGTAGTTGGACAATATAAGAATATTGTGGTTCAGTCTCTGAGAAGTCCCTCTGTTGTACCTGGAGGTCCTCACTTCCTCCCTAGCACCAGTGACTCACACAGTTGTGAGCAACATTTAAATTTGATCTATTCTTTCCCTCAGAGGCCTGAAGGGAGCTCAGAAGATACACAGCACTTTAATCAGTGCTTATTCTCTGTCAGGCACTTTTTCAGCAGGAGGCCATATGAAGCTTGAGCTCCTCCACTGCCACAAGATAGTGTTTCATATGCTCCCACATCATGTGATACTTTCGACACCTAAGTCAATGGTATGTCACTAAATGCAAAGACCTGAAGCAACCCTTTTACACAATGGCTAATATTTCAGAATTTTCCTCTCCTTGGGGAGAAATGAATTTGTTATGTACCTGGTCTGAATTACTAGGGTATAATACATGCTGGGCTGCATTCACCTGCTCTTGTTGAAGCTGTTCCTACTGTTCTGCTTTTTCACTGAGTCATGAAATATTTGCTAGGTAGGAGACAGATAATGGCAATAGCCTGATATTCAAAGTTAAGATCTGGAAGCACAGAAAGATCTGATTTCTAAACGAATGGCTAAGTGTTGTCCGTGTTGTGTACATATGAAAGTTTCTCAGCACTCTTCTACTCCTGGGAGGTACCGAACTCCTCCAAGGAAACACAATGCCTTCTAGAGTTGTAATTGCTGCCCAAATATCAGAGAAATATTTTTCACTGCACGAAGTCCAGAGAGCAGACTCCTGCTTCCCCAGGAGTTTTTGCACTGCAGCCAAATAAAGCTTTATTCTGTGAATAAAGCACATATTAGTGTCCTTTAAACTCCATTCATTTAACAGGAGGATCAGAACGCCTGTAAGGCTCTTGATTTTTTCCAGACACAGCTCTGTACACTAGATAGCACACCCCACATAACCTATCACTGTGGTCTTTCTTATTTGTAGGTTTTCCCTGCTATTGAAAGCTCCAATGCAGAATGTTCTGCAAATCTGTGGTTGAGTCACCATCCCTGGAGGTATTTAAAAGATATGTAGATGTGGCACTTAAGGACATGGCTCAGTGGTGGACTTAGCAGTACTAGTTTACCTGTTGATGTGAATGATCTGAAAGGTCTTTTCCAACTAAATAGAGGGAAAAGAATACTGTTATGAAACACGAAGTTCTTATGAAACAAGCGTTCTGGGAAAAGCACACTGTTTCATAGAGTTTTGGTCCCTGGTCCTTAAAGCCTCCTGCCTAAGAAGCCTACTCTAGGACCCCAAGATCTTACTTCAGCAGGACTTGCTCTCTGATGGTGTGTTTCACTGCTGAGCATCAGAACAGGTTAGTAGAGATTGTAGTCTAGCAGACTCATGTTTGGTGGATGGAATCCTGAAGTAATTGATTGAATTTCTCAGAGACCTAGTAGCAGCAATCTAAGCGTGTCTGATTCCTGAGCATACCTTCACCAGTAAAGAAATGTTGCCTGTATGCGTGTATACACGTATTAAGAGAGAGACAGGATTCAAGTGAGGATTAGTAGATAAGAGAAATGATACTGGCTACCTGGGAGAGTTGCTTGGTGTAGAAGACAGATCAGAAACTCTTGACATTTTGGTAGTGTCTACACCCAACACTTGCATGTATATGGGGAGATATTGATTCACTGGATGTCTACAGTGAATAATTCTTCAAATAGCTAAATCTAGAAGATAATACAGGAAAATACGTGATACTTACCACTGTGAGAATTTAGGTGCATTTCCAGAGCTCTTGCGTTAGAAAAACTTTTGGTGCACTGTGGAAAGGGGCAGACACTGGATATCTGCTGAGCACTCTCTTCGTTCTCCTCTGACAGCTGAGGCCCCTCTCTTTGCCTCCCACTGCAGTAATACATGAGATGGGCCTGCAGGTTCCGCTCGCTTCGATACCAAATGCCACAGGACTTGCAAGGGAATATGTCCTCTACAAGCAAATATAACCAGGTGCAGGTTAGCCATGGGGCACTCAGTGCCAGCCAATTAACACAGCTGGATTAATTCTCCTCACTTCCCCATTAAAAATATGCTTATTTAATAAAAACAGAACCATGGGTTTATGAAAATGTCCTTTGCAGGTGAGAGACTGAATGTGGGAGACAGTTGTTTCTTTCAAAAAGAGATTTTAAAAATAGTTACTAAAAAAACAGCTAGAAGTTTCTGGCATGTAATTACTTAAAAGGATGAAATTAAATTGATTGTTTGTTGTGAATATGCAGTACTCATTCAGGACCTAAGCTACATTTCCAATACCTCACTACTGATAAGTGACATATTTCAATTGCACTTTTTTTTTCTGTACGCACAAGTCTTTCCAGCATTGGGCCTTGGAATTTTTGAGTGCTAATTGCAGATCATTCTGAAGAATGTGTATTTTCAGAATGCTTATTCAGTTATTACTGTAAAATCCTGTTGCTCTGGTATCCAGGAGGTCAGAACAGATTATGCTTCCTCAGTGTTGAATGTAATATTATACTAAGCAGCATGTTTGTCTCCTGGGTTCCTGATGTTATTAACATTAGAAGTTAAAAATTCTAATGTACTTTTTTTATCTTGTTTTTTGTAAATTGTAACTGTTACACTTTTCACTATGCAAAAGTATATTTGCTAAGAGTGATTAAATTCTTCATTGACTTCTATCCCAAAATGTCAGCACCCTCTCTGAGGGGAAGGCAATGCAGAGGTTGCACAGAGTGCTTCCCAACAGCAGAGGGAGTAGATATATTTTGATCTTATACTGAAGGCTACATACTTTACTCATGTGAGCAGTGATAATGAATACTGTGTATTTACATAAAGCAGATTGATATTTGGTTGTTAATACCCTATCCAAATGACATCTAAACAGTACATTTTGTGTATCTTATTTCAGAAGGACAAAAATGGTCTTTGATCTTTCTGAAATCTGAACTTGCCACCCTATCAGAAAGAACAAGGAAGAAATCCCAGCCCTTTAGGATACATCTTAACTAGTAAATTAAACAGTGACTGGGTCCTGACTTCAGCATTGGAACTTCTTGTTTGTACTGTTAAATCATGACAGTGATCCCTTCCACACTTTTGGCTTAAATCAGTTAAAACCTTCCCCATTCCTGCAGACAGCACAAGAATTGCCACAGGCCTAGGATCATTCCCTGCAACTGGTTTGGTCACTTCTAATCTGTATCTGTGACTACGAGAGGATAAAATTAAGAGTGTAGCCAGACTGCCAGCTGACCTGAAGATCAGAGAATGGGCAATTGCACTCAACATCAAAACACACCTTAGTCAACATAGAATCATAGAATGGTTTGGACTGGAAAGGACCTTAAGATCATCTAATTCCAACCCCTCTGCCATGGGAAGGGACAACAAGCACTAAACCATGTCACCCAAGGCTCTGTACAACCTGGCCTTGAACACTGCCAGGGATGGAGCATTCACATCTTCCTTGGGCAATCCATTCCAGTGCCTCACCACCCTCACAGTAAAGAATTTCTTCCTTACATTTAATCTAAACTTCCCCTGTTTAAGTTTTAACCCATTACCCCTTGTCCTATCACTACAGTCCCTAATGAAGAGTCCCTCTCCAGCATCCTTACAGGCCCCCTAAAAACATCAAAACTCCCACTGACTTCAGAATGCAAAAAGCTGCTAGTGAATGTAATTAATTTAGTCTTGAAGAATGGTTGGCTGCTCTGAAAATATGGAATGTGTAGCTGATGATGTAATTCATTATTCATGACAGTCATACGTTTAATTTCAAATATTGATGTGTCCAGGACAATGGACAATTGCTTTGTTCCAATTCCTTTGAGTGAACAAAATTGAAGGCTCCAACCCACCAAAATGGATGAGTCTTTTATTTGTTAAATATCTACAAATGCAGCCAAAATTTACATTGCTTAGTTTGCTGCTTTGACTGCACTGCTAATGCTTGTCTATTTTTCTGCTCACGAATTTATGTAAAATATTTACACCACTACCAGTTTCTATTTTTTCCTTTGTCACAGAATATTTGTGCATGATTTTTAGACATAAGCATTCAACTAGCAGTTAGTATTCCAGTATATACCACTATTAAACTATTACTGATACCGCTTGCATCATTTGAAATGTCCATCTCATGTGAAAGCTGACATTTCAGCATTTGTTTTTAGCTTCAAATGGTTTAAAAAATTGAAATGCTGGGTTTCCACAGAAAAGCCCAAAAATAGTTATCAGAAATTCTGATACAGCATGAAGTCCTATTTGAATTAATATGACTGCATTCCACCACAGAATTGAACTTCCTGAGTATTTTAATGAATTTCCAGCTATCTTTATTTCCTACGGGCTAGATGGCTCTGTTGCTCCAGTTATTGAGCTGGTGAACAGGTGACTCCCACTACATGCCATGTAGAGGAAACGTATTGCAGGAGCTTTGTGTGGTGAGATGGTGGAATTCCATGGTGAACAATGTATAGAGATGAGACCTGAAACTATTACTCCCCCGAAGTAATGCAAAACAGATAAAGGCTACTTGAAGTTCATGTTTTTGCTAAAGCCCAGAGTTGGCCTAGTGTAGATTTGCACAAAAATACATCCTCAGCTGAAACAAGCTGTGAATGAGTCTTTGAACTTAAGGCTAGGTAACTTCTCTTGTTGCTCTCTTAGAGCTACCGGCTATAAACTCTGGTCAGCCCTAAATGTGGTAACTTGGCAGTCTACTTCAGGGGCTTCTGACACCTTCTTTTGGAAAGGTCCTGTATGGTGGCAATCGCTAGCTCTGTGAAGAGGTATAACAGCTCCCAGCAGCCCACTGCTGGGGTAAAAATGAACACACTTAGTTAAAGGGCTTAAGGTTGCTCTCAACACACTCTCTGGAAGGGAGGAGTTTGATAACTTGGACATTTTAAGGTTTATCTTTTAAAACAGGCTAACAATAAATTTGCACCTATCAAGATTGTTTACCCAGAAAATAATAAACTAAAAAAAGAAGACCCCAAAAAACATATATACACAATAAACCAACAACCCCCCCCCCCAAAAAAAACCCAAAAAAACCCCACCAAAAACATGGAACGAAGAGCGTTACCACAGATATTTTAGCGAATCCTGTCTGAAGAGTGTGAAGATGGTGTGACTGTTCAAGACAAAGTGTTATTTGGTCTGAGCCTGAGTGGCAGATCATGTGCTTGCATGTATATTCACACCTGAAATACTGTGTTCAGTAGTTCACTATATCTAATTACAATACTTACAAACCTTGGACAGGGTCTAGATAGGTAGGCTTGCAAAGTGCTGAGAGCTAAGGACGTGCATTAGATCTAAGTGATGACTGGTGAGAGATCATGGTAACAGCTAACATATTTGAAAAGTACTTAGGAAGATGAGGAACTAGGGCTATATAATGGTAAAATTATTAATAATGAAAAGTTAAAGAACTGAAATTTAATTCAAGCTGAATTATCCCAGTTTAAGAACTGTCTTATGTACTTGCGTGCCTCCACTCTAGAGGACAGCACTTAACTAGATGCTGTATTTTGCCCATGATAGGGTCTACTGATGTCCAGAGGATGTAAAAGATTCTTTTATAGCCACATTGATTTGAGATAGTACAATAAATCAGAGCTTCTATGAGGCACTATCTCCACTACATTTTGAAACAGTCACTGAAGAGATATATTCTTCCTTTCCACTGAATATCACGAATTATTACCAGAAGCTGCAAGGTAAGCCACAAGCTTACTTGAGAAGCAAAGGCTGGACTTTGTAAGCTAACAGACCTATCTTACCTACTTTTTTTAACAGTTTCTGACCCTATTGACTCTGGGAGCAGATCACAGAACCTCCACGTGAGGGCAGGTCAGATACTCTGGGTGAGGCTCCTGCAGAACCCAGACACCAAACCGCTGCTCTTGATCCTTTTTATGTCTGTGAGTTCATCTGAGATGACAGGGGAACAAAAGCAGGCTTCAAGCTGTGGGTTTTAAGTCATGTGGTTTCTGTGGTCTTGAATTCACTATCACTGTATTAGCTCTTCATATGTGCCCTTAAAGTACTGCTGTTTTTAAAAAAACACCAGAGAATAGTATTCATCACTTACTGTTCACAATAGCCGTTGGCAAAATAGATGCCATTGCAGCTTGTTGAGGGAGCAATTGTATTGAGTCCAGCAGGCGTGCAGGATACATGCCTTCTGTGAGAGTCATCTGACTAGCAGCTTGCAGCCTTGAGTCAAAATCTACAACAAAGGCAATCAGCTCTTCACCCTCTGAGATGGCCTTGGTCGTGGTACACCAAAGCTGCCCTCCTACAGGAAACATAAAAGCAGAAAGATTTAATTGACAATATCAGATTCCAGAACGTAAAACATCAGTGCCATATCTTTACAGTCTCTTTTAAAATTTTGATGGCTTGCTCAAGGTAAAAGAGGCAAATAATTTTTACTTTTACTGTGTTCCTTCTACCAATATAGGAATTTTCAATGTACAAAGATAATAATTTGAAGATACTTTTCCTAATTATTTGCAGCATGAACATTCATTTTAATTTCCATTTTGTCTCCTATGAGATTAAATTATGAAAATCAAGCTATAGGTGAAAGTATTTTATATAGCACTTTTTTCATCATTACTTTTCACCAGCCACCTTTTACCTTTTTTTGTAACTCCAAGGATGTTTTATTTTGAATACCAAATCACAGCACATTAAAACCAAACAGCTGTGAGAAAGAAATCAGATTGCCTCATAAGGGCGTTCCTCCCCTCCGTTATGTTTGCCACCCTCTTTCTCTAAAAAATCTTCCCTTATGTAATATTCTTTGTAACATGACTGCTTTATCTCTGCTTACACTGACTGAACTTCCTGAAAAGAAGATATGCCAAAGAGCTGTTTCATAAAGGCTTATTCAAATAAAGGTTTGTTTAAAGGGGGGGGGGGAAGTGGAAGAACTTTCATCAAACAGTAAGATACACTATAGCTCTGTGCTGCAAATGTCACGTGTAGTGCATTAAAAAGAAAATTAACTATGCGAGTACATCTACTAATGTATTTGAATGCGATAGTGAATGCTCATTTATTTAACATGTTTAGACAGGCAAAGCACTTATATAGTGTTATCTACACTCTCAGGCCTAGATACATATCCAGTACAGTTATGCCTGAAATAATGTTGCATACTTTATATGTTACAAAGCTTTTTTTTTTCCTCAGGTTTTGTATATATAGAAAAAGTTATATGTTGTATTCATTAGGCAAGCAAAAACTGCACTCATTTTGATAAGTAATATTGCTTTGTTTATCTTTCAGCATAACTGCCTTTTCAACTGCACTTCATTTTTTTCCCCTCAACGAGATTATAGTTTTAAAACAACTTGTTGCAAAAATCTGGTAGAGGAGATAACAACAGTGTATGATATGCCACAGCTAAATGGAAGAATTAGGACATTGTTTTAGAGAAATCTTGGACAATTAATTAAACCAGTCTATTAGCTTTCAAAGATGAGCAAACAAAACAGCATCAGTGACAATGTGTTTCAGTAGAAAAATAAAGCTAAGCTTCCAGACCTCAAAGTGGTGTGAAAGTTTCAAAGCAGAAGAGTGTCTTTGTATTCACCCTTTGGTAATGCGGGAGCTGAAGGTGGCTCCAAAGTTTACGATTTACTGTGATGGGACCAAAGCATACTAAGGTTTACTACCCTCCAAGATTACAGAATTAAATGGTGCAAATCTGAGTAATTTCCTCTAGAGAATAAGAAGATGAAATGCGAAGATAGTGCCATAAATGCCTACAAATGCAGAATCCTAATGCCCAAGCATGAATTCAAACATTTGAAGAGCACAGTCTGACTTACTGCATAAGTCAGGAGTAAATACAGAAGCCTCCAGAGCTAAACTGGTCTAAAACCTGTTCAAGAGATAATAAGGCTAAATTCCTAAAGTGTTCTTAATTAGTTTTGTAGACAAAAACACACGATACACACTGCAATCTGAGGACCTGAAAATGGGTACTCTCACTGCAAACTCCACACAGTTCACCATTCTGAGAACAGTGCTTCCATTATTTACATGCACTTCTATTTTATTTATATACAGAAGGTGTAATAATAAACCAACATGTTTCAGTGTATTCTGACACAGAATAAGAGCTCTTCATAGACTGCATTATTCACTGGCTTTCTTAATGAAGCAAAAATGAATCACTGCAGAAGAACCAACTGGGACTTCCTCTATCCCAGCAAACATCCTGACGTGCTATACCCTTGGGGGGAAAAACCCCAGAAAGTGTAGTTGATTACTGGGTCTCCAGTTGCAATCAGTCTGCATCAGCTAACGGCTGACTCAGCCTCCTGGTGTCAGAGCAACTCAGGGTGTTGACTCATGTCCAGCAGCAGATTAAACTGGGACAGCTGAAGGGAGCAGTGACCTCAGCTGCCTGCTCCACCCAGCTCCTGGAGGCTGTCACACCTACGGCAGGCACAGCTGCATGGGATGTGTGACAGCTCTGGAAGCACAACCACCTCCAGCTTGGCTTATTAAGGGAAATCAGAACTACAGAAGTTAAATCCACTCCTGGATTCAGCTCCAATAATTCATTCCAATGTTATTTTTTCTTCCATCCCACTCTATGGAAAATGAGGCATTTAAGTGATCATGCCATGTATGTCCATATTTCCATCAGTACATGATATCGTGTTGAGTTAAAACCCCAGATGAACTCTCAAATGATGCATTCTTCCAGCTAATAGAAATGCAGTGTATCACCTCTGCAGTAACAGTCACACACAGGGACAACCCCCTCTGATGCAGTACTCCCCTCTTGTCCCCTTCTATGCTTGCTTGCACAGATTAAGGCAGTAGCTGTGTTTTGAAAGATACAATCTCCTTCCCCTCATTGCAGTGAATGCAAATATGCTGGTCTCCACTCACAGGAAGAAAACAGTGGAAAAGAAGTCTTCTGGAGCCTTCTACTGCACAGTCTGGGAAATGGTGTGCAGAGAACCTGGCAGAAGCTTCCAATTTTAATAGGAAGTTCCAAACATGACTACCTTATGAATTATTATGCTGCCCAGCCATCCCTGTCAGGGTCCAGGGCTTCCTGACATGTGGTGATTACAAAACAGGAAAAAAATCTTGCTTCCAATATACATTTCCACATGCTAAGACACCACTGGCATATACACAGTAATTTCTCAGAACCCCAACATCTTTCCATAAAGCAAAGGGCAGTGTTAATAGCAGATTTTCAAAAGGATAACATGTAAGTCCTTGTAAAGTATCAGCGGCAATGAAGAAGAAGATAGGAAGATGTCTGCTTGAAATATTTGCAAAGACATGAAGATTTCCTAAGGAAATGTAAAGGACTCTTATTTATATGAGATGAAGTTCTGACTAAGCTGGATAGAAAGTTTTTAACCAATTGTTCCTTTTGTCAGAAAGAGCTTATAGGATAAAATGGTTCTACCAAAGCTTTACCAGGCCAAGTTTCTCAGTTCTAAGACAAATGCTATCATGGGAAGAGAAAGGAAGAATGTCCAGATAAACTCTGGATTTAGGATGAGTGACTGACAGTGCCTCAGAAATGAAGTTGTTGCATTATTTGGTTAGAAGGCAAGACAATGGCAGGCTGGTGGTTTTGGCCCTCTTCTCACCTGCAATGAGTACACTGGTACATTTACAGTGAGAGGGGCCTTACTGGTTTTACGTGATGGGGTAAAAAAAATCTTACTCCTTCCTGTTCCAATGGAGAAGAAAAGTTTTTGAAATACAAGGCTGTGTGACATTGTGAAGCTGTTTTCTCTACAAGTCTAGTTCTGACTTTCTGAAATTGAAAATAAGCTTCTTGAGCCTGCAATATATTGTTTTATATCTGTGGTTAAACTGAAGAAATTTATGTGATATATAGTATATACATGCTAAACAGAAGAAAAGAATAAAAATGTCTGTAAACACTATGTATTTATTTGAACTCTTTTTTTCTAGTTCATATTTCAAGGAATTACAAATACTCATTTAATCACTGAAAGTTGGGAAAGTTAAAGAATATTATGTTGTGCAAACTAGAGAAAAAATTACATTCCAATTGCATTGGCATCAGTTCTTTATCAAATGACATCAGGCATGGAAGCAGCTATCTGATACCTTCAAAGTTTCCACCAAATGGAAAGGTTATTTCAGGATTCTCTTCTTTGTCTGCATCTTTCACTGCAAATATTTCTGCTGCTTGAAAAAACTCCAACACCCTTAAGTAAAAAAAAAAACCAAACAAAAAAAAAATCCAAACCCCAAACAAACAAACCAACTTTCTATGAAAAGGAAAAAGTAAGGTCCTGATGTCCCTGAAAAACCATGGACTTACTGTTCTTTGTAATGTTTATGATCAAGATTCTTGTGCAAACAGATCTGGTTCCTAACAGGAAGCTTATAAATCATAATTGCTGTCAAAACTGCAGTGGAGTGTACTGCAAGTTTCGATAATAAAGAATACAGTCACAGTTCAAACTTGATTACATTTTGGAAATTCACGCTGCTCTTACAAGAATCAGTGGTCTTAAATTTATCTTCTTCTCCTGCCAAATTTTTCACTTGCACTTTTTATTATTTATGAAATCAGTGTCTGCACAATGTCATGCAGACCTCTGCTGATAAACTCTAATTAAGATTAAGACAAGCCTTTTGGAAAGGATCCCATCATTAGCAAACATGATAAACACAAAAATACTCCCTACTTGTCAACCAGGAACAATTCAGAAACCTAACAGTATTATCTGTTGCTAGGCTACAGAGCTGACAAGGCTTCAATTATATTGTATGGCCATACCTATAGAATGCTGTATAAGAAAATGTATCTAATATAAAAGCATTTAACTTCAGCCATGCTATCTGTAATTCATGGCTTCTTTCAATGGCAAAAATCAGGTTAATAATTACACCGCGTGCTGGGAAAATCTTAGCGATGTGTCATGTTTGCACAATTTTTTCTAGTTTATCTCTATGATTGATAGACATTTGTTTTGTAAAAATAATAAAATGCAAGCAATGGGATGCTGTAAACCACAAGCGCAACTACATCTGGGCTCATCAAGATATGGAACCACACTCAGTATAAAAAATATATAGTAAATTGAACCAATTATATCATATTTAGATGCAGTAATACTTCTGTATTCAGAATAAGGACTATTGTGGTGATCAATCTACATGCTAACACAAACTTTATTTTATGTAGGTCAGGCATGTAGAATACAAGGGAAACTTGCCTTTTTTTCTTTTTTTTAAACAGGCCGTCAATTTTTCCTTCTGCATTTGGATTCTTTTTTTAAACAAAGTGACCTCTATTATCCTACTTGGAATCAGCAATTTGCAACTAAAGTGATGGCCCTTCATCATTTTTGATTCTCAGAACCCTAAGACACTTCCAGGGAAGACACAGACCCAGGCACAGTGAATCTTCTGATGGTGGGCTTCTTTTTTTCCCCACTTATTTTTTGCAGACCTTAAGGAGTGATCACTTGGGGTCTTTGGATAACAGACTGAAAAAAATATAGTTAAGGACAGACTTCACTATTAACTCAACTGGGAGAAAATAGCTTCAAAATGGATGGAGCCATAAAGACTCAATTCATAAGAATTTTAGGAAATTCATAGGCTTTTAGGAAAAGTGACTTAAGAAAGTAAATACCTAAACCCAACGTTTCCATTGAGTACAGCTGTTTGATGGAAGTGCAGCTATTTTTTCCACAGATGAAGAAGCATAACGACAATATAAACACATACTCAAAGGCAATCCCAATTTTCCTGTCTTTATTAACAGTCAGTTTTCCTTGCTGAACGATTTGCGTCTAGTTTTTTGACCCACCAACGGCAGACGCGTTTCACAGAAGTTTAGGAAAATCAATGGCAATTTCTATTAAAACCAATTTCCAGTGCCAGTTAATTCAGAAGTACTACATTGGTGTAGTAAAAATTAAGCTTACTGGATTTGATTGTGTTGCTGCAACAACATAATAGCCCATTTCCTGTACACACATCTTTTTGCAAGAAGGGTCAAAAGACTATCAGAATTTATTTAAACAACAGACTGTTACTCTCCACGACTTCCAGGCACCGTTAACTGAATTAAAACCTTCCTCTCCTAATGAAATATTCCAATTTGCTAAAAATGATGCTTTTTAGTAATGGTAATGGGGGTTGGAGTTAATTTATTATCTTTTCTCCTTTGCTGCACAGGTTAAGCATTTAAAGAGAATTTGCTGGTCACAATAGGATGGGATCTTCATATTTGGGTTCCTCCTGCGTTTCTCCCATGGGGTTGTGACGACTCAGCATACTGAATGCCATTTCACTGCAGCACAAGTTACTGGGTACAGCTCTAATTTTTGACATGAACAAAGTACATATATCTATATGTAGACACATTGTTTAATAAAAAATTATAATTAATTCAAATCCAATACTGTTGAAATTTTTGACAGTAAAGTGGTACAAGGCACAGAACTTATAAATTATGTGTGCCCCTTCTTTGAAAAATGCTTTGGAGGTTTCTTTGTGCATTGGCAAATACAGTAGGAGTATGAGGTATTGTGTGGATCCTCCTGCACAGCACCTGATAAAAGAATAAAGAGCTGTGACATATTCTTAAAACAATAGAGGAATTAAAGAGAAACAATGGGCCAGCTGCTTCATTAATACAATCAAAAGAGAGCCCAGCACAGAGGAGTCCAGATAATTAAGCACTACTCTTTTAGACCTTTTTTTCTGTAAGAAATTTGCTAAAAATTTATTAACTACTTCATAGTTGTTAGATAGATCTATGTACTTGTTTATTTAGGTTGATTAATGCCTTTTCAGTATTCTACAACATGCCAACTCATGGTTCATACAAGTTTTTTGAATAAAATAATGTAAGAATAAGTGATACGGATCTGTGGTATATACAGCAATAAATCAAAAGCATTTTGTGAACAGTCTTTCCAGTTGCTAAATAATTCTTCGCATTTTTCACATGCGTACACAAAATATATACTTTGCACAGCATTTTACTATTCATGTATTTTAATGCCAGGGTTCCAACCATCTCTCTGTGAAGTGTCTTGAAAATCACCCCTAAAAATTCAGACTTCTCAAACTCTCACAAAAAAATAGTTTTAGTGCTACATTAAGATTAATGAGATGATTTCCTAGCATCTTCTATCATTTTTCCTTGCTTACTGATCAAGAGATTGCCAAAAGATACTTGACCTTTAATTTTAACTGAACCACTGCATTATTATGAGCCTGCAGTGTACTGACTGCAAAAAATGTAAAGTCATTATACTCTATAAAACTATACCAATACAGTGGACAAACCAGTTCTGTTGCCACTTTTACCATTATGTTCAGCATAAAACATGGAGCTTGCTTTACTTTGAACTCACTGAACAAATTGCAAAATAAAGGAATTGCACTGATATTTTTCACAACAAACCAACACAAGAATACTCAGCTTAAAGGCACTAGCCAAACTGAAGAAGGCAGCTTTAAAATCCCCACATTTTAAGATATAAAATGTCTGACCACAAACAGGGAAGAAAAATACTTCTTCAGAATATAGCTCTTAGTCCTGCACCTGAGTCAACCTGAGTTTTAGGCCTGACTTAGCTTAGTCATACGCTGACAGCTGGCAGTGTTTTCACCTGAATAGATGATTTGATAGTTAAAGACTGTCAGGCTTTGTACAGCTGATAAAAAGAAAAATATTAGAGGAACTTGCCAGTCCTAGGGGAGTGAACTTCCAAACCTGGCATCTCTGTTTCAGTGTAACGGGTAGGTCTTTCCCTTGCTGCAGTACAACTACTGTGAACATCATGATCTGTATTGCAGCACCTCTCAAATTAATTCTGCAAACAACTTAATCAGCTGAACCCCAAATGAAGCACGCTGTTTCTGAAGGGCAAGTAGTATAACAAACACTTAGATTTGCCCTCTTATATTTTCCACTGTTGTCTGCCTGCTTTTTGTTAGTTTGAGGTTTTCTGTGTGTTTTCCTCCAATTAAATGCCCACGTGTAACACTCAACAGAGTTCTATTAGGTAAAGAGGCAAAATAGATTAGTGCTCTGAAAATATTCAGAGGAAAATAATGTGGTAATTTTATTTGCCATTTCCCCCCCTGATAGAGCTGTCACAGCTTATTTACCACAGGGGGAGACAGTTAAACCCATATCCTTAGAAGTTCTATGCATTTAAGAGGCTTATATATCTCTTCTGGGACCCTCGTTCAAATCCTTGGCTAATCAGAGTGAATACATATCTTTCTATTAGATGGCTCTAAAAACTCTTAGGTGATATCAGTTCCTGGTGGACGACAGTCCATAGCGTAAAACTATTAAATGTTTGGCACAAATGGCAATACTTACAGAATGAAGCTGGAAACTGTAATATCCTCCCACATCACAAGAAGTTAAGTCTGCTGCTCAGAGGTTGAAATTAAAGCCTGCCACAAATGCTAACCTGCTATATTTCCTTAATTCAGCATGAGATCAAACAAGAAAGTCAGAGGAGTTCTTTCACAAGTTTAGCAATTTGTTCCTGGGTTTTTTAATTTTCTTTCCAAATTCCTCTGTTTTGAATTGAGTGCTGCATCTTTTTTACATTTGAATTGAGTCTCATTTGAGTGTTATTTCAAAATTCACTAAACCTTCAGAAAAGAAATGATAAACAGCTTAAAAAAACCCCAAACAATAAACCCATGCTGACATTGTGCACGTTGCACTCCCATCACCGCTGCTAAGGGGCTAGGACTTGTCTCAGCAAACTCACCTTCCCTTTTTTAAAGGATCAGTGAATTGGCACTCTCCAAAGAGCTTCCTAGGAGACATTCCCAGGTGACCCCCACTGCTTCCCCCAGCTTTTGTGGATGCACCAGGTTTCAAAGAGAAAGAGAAAATGGACCGCTGAAACCAACTACTCTAAAGCAAGGCTTTGGATACACACATTCCTCTACAATCCCTGCTTCCCTAACAGCACAGCTGTAAGGTGACCTTTCAGTAGCCTTACAAACACAATCATGCCTGTGGATTGTCTTTTCAGAGTTATTTTGTGAGACTGGAGTGTATGAAAAAAGGAGGTGATTAAATGAGACAATAGATATGCTTTAATGGCACCTCTTTCTTACAGAGAAAGCAGAGTATGCTACATCTTATCAATGGATTTTCTGCTGTCTTGCACCTGCTACTGTAGGGCTCATTTCTTGCCCCAGGGCAAATGCAGAGTGAATGGCAAAGGTGCATGAGGCAGGAGGAAGGATTATATAGGAGGAGCTGGATTGATAGGTTGCATTTGTAAAGAAAACAAACACATTAAATATAAGGACAAATACGAAGTTAAAGAATGGCAAAACCATTGTAAGAAATAAATATTGCCTATGAGAGCTGGTTGGTTATTCAATACAGGGATCACACTCCAGAAGAAGCTCCAGGCTGTGTGAAACAAAAGCCACCTTTCATAATGAATAGAAGCTGGAGTATTTAGTTGTGTGCATTGTAACGCTGAGAAAAGAGACGCTATTACTGCTAGTTATCGTGTTAACGTTCAACTCACAGGCTGAAGTTCAGGAACTAGTTTACCTCAGCTGTAACAACGATGGACGCAAAGTCGCACTTCTTGATATAAAAAAAAATGTTGCTCCTACGTAAGCCATTAGAATATTCTATATTATCTGCAGTGGAAACAAGACTTGACAAATCAATGGCTCTCTTACTAAAACAAGCTAATAAGTAAAAGGCATCAAATTTGCATGTTTAGTATGTTCTAAAATGTAACAGAAGGTACAATAAACATCCAACCCAGTCTCTTCTATTTAGAAAGGTCCTCATTGAAAAAAAAAACAAAACAATCACCACACACATGCAACCCACACCAAAACCCCAGATTTCCTCTAGATATGTTGAAAACCAGGTATTATAGCTCTGTCTTTTAAAGTAGGAGCTAGAAGTAAAAAGGACTGAAAACTTGGTGATGATCCAAAGCATTTCTACCTTCCAAGCTACATGCAGTCTCCAAATAAACAAGCATTGTAAACCACTGCCAGTGTACCATTTAGTTCTTCCAGTAAGAGAGACTGTTAACAGCAGAAAGCAAATCCTGTAACGGCAACAGCAAGACTGAGCTAGTGCTGGTCACAATTGAAATAAAAAAAAAAGATTATGAATGAGGAAATAGTTAAGACTTGGTATACATGCTAACATGGATTAGCAATTAGAGAGGATTCTGTACTTAATGATTTCTGCCAAAACAGGCTTAATAAGAAATACCAGTTTACTGAGCATCATACAGGTGCAGAGGAGCTGCCATTCTGCCTGCCTGGTCAGCATGATTTCTAAATGGCCAGGAAAGAAGCGACTGTATACCCAAAGGCAAGCTGTCAAAATTCAGGCTGCAGCTGATAAACTGATTACAAAGCTGCTTAAGACTTTGCTTGTAAACAGAAGCATTTATCAACTAATAATTTGCAATAAACTGATGTAACTCCCAGCTGAGCCCCAAACTGTAATTGTCTTTACCATCTGCCTATTAAAATACCATTCTTCATCACCAAGCAGGAGCAGAAGGGAGAGAATCTCCAACAACTACATAACTTGCATGCTTATAAATAATCGGTGAGCATTTCACATGTTCATTATGATTGCCAGGTTTTGTAGACTTCATTTTCTCTTTTTGAGAGGCAAAGAGGTGCTGTAAAGTGACAGAAAAGAAATTAATAAATACCGCCTGGTGCAAGAAAAAATTATGTAAATTCATCATACTCTGCAGTTTCTTAATTTTTTTCTTTTTGCAACTCCATCGGAATATCATGATGGAAGCCCCCTCAAGCACAACTTTGCAGATTAAACTCTCAATTTCTTTTCAACTTGTCAGTTTTCATTACCTTTCTTTCTTATGCACTGACTTCTTACAGTGGCTTCAATGGGAAGCCAGTTAAAGCATGCTGGCTCCCCAGGGGGTGTCTGCCAGAGCCTGAGGGATACTGCAGACTCCGTGGACCTCTACAGGGTCACACTTAAGAATATTTTGCCTCTCTTGTTGAGAGGCTTTCTGAAAATTAAGCTAATGTACACGCTTTTATTTTCTAGCTGTTGACAGCCTCACTCCTGAGAAAGGTAGTAGAGTTTAGACAAAGTTCAAAATTAACCAATTCAGATGCTCTAAAGCTGATAGACCCCAAAGGAAGAATCACTTTGTTCAATGCCTAAAATATTCAAGCATGAGCAAGAGAAAACAGGAGAACTGATACAGTGCAGAGAATGGCAGCCCCTCGAGATGTGTCTGCATTAAAAATTGAATTTAGCAGAGAATCCCACTACGATTCAGTGCAAAGCACTTGACCAAATACTTCCGCAATATGTCCTCTCAGCCACTTGCTGATCTGAATGCAAGGCTGCAACCAGAGACCTACAATTAGTTTACCTCTTCAGAAATATCTGCACAAAATGCACGGATGCTTTAAATGCAACTTGATTTCTCATTGACTTTCCAGATTCAGACTGAAATAATCTATTTAGCTGAAGCGAGGCTTTTCATGTGTACAGAAAACATTTTAGATCATCGCTGGGAGGAAAATGGGGATCTGAAAGAAAAAGAGGAAGGTTCCTCCTGTTAATTGATTGTTGACCTGTTAATTGTATTGAAATGTAAGAAATTAAAGGATGATCCTGTCACCCATGCTCCCAGAAGCAGTCTTATTTACTTCAGTGATAATCTTTCTCTACCTCACAGTGCTTTTGTCTGGTCCTTTGTTACTACCAGTGCTGCCTGCAGAACACCACCCCATTCCCAAGAACTGGAAAAGGAAATCAAACCTCATGACAGTCTGAGACCTATGGAATTAATTGTCTACGATAGATTTCACTCAAGACAATTGTTTGTAAACTACAGGAATTTTATATGTATATCTAATTAAATATACTCATTAATATGCTGCTTGAACCAGGTCTCCATACTCCAGTTTATATCCACAGTACTGGGACAGGATCCAAAAAGGGGTGAAATAGAAGGAAAAATGAACAACAGTGTGCACAGATACAGAAAACACATATACCAAAAGTAATTTTCTTTGGAACATTGTAAATAAGAGATTTTGTTAAGACACTAAGACATGGTGATGAAAAGCACCTTTCAAGCCTCTGCAGTTACAACTCATCATGTAAATTATATAAGAAGTACAGACCTGAAATAAGTTGGTAGGATTAGAATTTTAGCATGACGATGCTGTGTTACAAAGTTAGAAGAGTAACAGTTTTGAAGACTCACGTATCAATTACTTTTTATTATTTAATGTTCATTAAAAAAATAACAATCAGAAAACTTTGGAAGACACTAAGCTGGAATTTATAATTTCTTGTGGTTGCCACATAAAAGGAAATGGTAAAAGAATTTGCTGTTGTTACTTGTAATATGCAAAACTTTATTTTGTATACCTAAAGTTTCTTATAAATCAGTTAATGCAAATATACCTGAACACGTGGCTGATAGTTTTATGAGAACAGAGCAGGTTTAATGCCATAGAAGTGCTTTTCAAACATACGCATGACGCTGACCCCTTTGCACATATTGGCACCATCTGCGAACAGCCCAGGACGGACCCCCAGCATAATGCTGCGGGTGGGGTGTGTGTGCCCGGCCACCGCGCCCCGCAGCGCCCCTGGCGGGCGCACCCGGCACAGCAGGCAGTGCCGGCCGCATCACGCCGCCGGCAGCAGATGGCGCTGGCGCGCCGCCGGGCGGGCGCGAGGGGCGGTGCGCGGGGGGAGGCGATGCGCGCCGCGCCGGTATTTATTCAATTTTACAGCAGAGCGCACACCGCGCGCGGGCTGATAACGGCGGAGGTGTCGGCAACGTGGATTAAACCCGCTCCGCGCGGCCCCCTCGCGCCTGCCGCCTTCCCCACTGTCGCCCCGCGCTTTTCCGGTCACGACAGAGCGCGGCGCGGGGCAGAGTGCGGGGGTGCGATGGCCTCCCGGGGAACGCCGAGCCATGAAGGGGATTTAAATAAACTGATCTGCAAACCCAACAACGCGATGTCCAGTTCTGTCAGCTCATTTAAGGAGAGATTCAGGGAGCATTTAACTTCCGAACATCACACCTCCCTGCTCTTAACACGGCATCGAAACCCGACAGGGCATCACTTTGCCGGCTGCAGATGAGAGCCCGGGCAAACCACCGGTGTGCTCGGGACACTCTGGTTCCGCAAGAACTTTAACAGAAGCAGGCTGTGAGCAGCGCATCTGCACCAAAGCATTTGTCGCTCTCAGAAAAGTGAATTTTTTAGCACACCGGGGCCGTGACACGCAGGGATTAGAGCCGAGTGCAACCCCCTTCTCTGGCATGTCTCCCCAAACCCACAGCCAAACCCCTTCTTGAAAGACAGAGACAGCACAGGGTGACCTGTCCCCCCACCCCTGCCTATCAGAAGATGTTCACAGAAGTTGCTTTTGCTCACCTACAACCAAGCGGGTGCTCATTTTTGCTTAAATCATCCTGCAAAATGGGATAGTTAAAAGATGCAGCTCAGACTGGAAATCATCCAGCACCAGCCACTTCATAATATTTCTGTTGCTGAGCAAAGCCAGCATTCCAGGGTGTGTAACTCCCACTGAAACACATGGGAATCATGATGTTAAAAGTTTGTGGAAACCTTTGAACACTTATCTCTGTCTCGTGAGAGTAATGAAGAAATTTGATGTCAAGCATGCAGTGATCCCAGAACTATTTGGCTTTTGGAGGAGCAGGG
The DNA here is from genome assembly GCA_028858755.1 of Ara ararauna. Classification (NCBI taxonomy): domain Eukaryota; kingdom Metazoa; phylum Chordata; class Aves; order Psittaciformes; family Psittacidae; genus Ara; species Ara ararauna. Next base: position 19,408,135 of record CM054377.1, read on the forward strand.
ATTACAGACCAAGGTGAAATTCTGCTAGCCCTGTAGTGCTGGCATGAACCCCTGTGTCCTGGCTGGCCCCTTCTTAGCACTGCACAGAATCTTAAGAGGAATGGGATGAGGGTACTCTTAAGTAAAGGGGTCACGGGGATTAAAAGAAAGTTCTATTAAATGTTCGGGATGCTCCTGGGAATAGAAGATTTTTACAAAGCTGAATAGAAGAACTGGCAGCAGTTACCTATCAGCCTCCCAGTCCACTTGGAAATCTACCCTGCTGTTGAGGCTCTTCTCCTGACACCCCACGGCGCCCCACTGACAAGCCCATCTATGCACTTCACTGACCAGTCCTGTTGGACACTGTATGTTATCTACGTCTCTTCCTTTTTAACCACGACAAAGTATAATGAACAACTTGGAATCTCTCTGGGGTATGGAAACGGAATGCAATCTGGCACCATGGAAGAATGCAGTTCATCATTGCCTAAACGACATATAGCTCAGACCAAAACACAGCCTCTTGAACGCTAGCCAGTTTACAAGCAGTGAACCTCACAGTATCTGCAACCTGCTGGAGATGCTTCACTGTCTCCTTTTTGTACTGCTAGAAGTTAGCACTCATGTGGACAACCATCTGCATCTACAACTCAGAATCACTAAAATGCTCCATTACTCTTTCCGTTAATGTGCCTTCTTGGTCCTGAGAAGATGATCCTATACTACTCTATCTCAAAAAATGTGTCCTCTATTAAGACACTGGAAAAATCAATGCTCTCTGTGCCCTGGAAGTGGAAATGGGATTTAGTGTCTATCTTCATAATGGAAAATATTACCCATGTGTAGAAGAGACAGTTTAGACCTATTTCCCCAGTCCTAGGGAATACTGCTTGACATAACAGCAGAAAATGCCTTTCAGTATAGCTTCTTACTGTATGTCTTTTTAGCTAGGGGGTTCTCATTTGGTATCTTCTTCCTGATTAATTCTCTTTTCTCATTTTCTTCCCTCCCTGCTTTCAGCCTTGTATTCCACTCCACAGTCATAGTTTTCATTAAATACAAACTGATAAAATATTAACTGATTATTGTTAATCTATATGCCAGGAGATAACTTGTACACTGCTGCATATGTATACATGTGCAAGCATATGACATGCTGTCCATTACAAGAATTCTCTGAAGTCTTCATCGTGATTAGTCTGATGGGATGCTATTCAGCTAAACAAATAGTTATTTTTGAAGTTGAAGTTTATGGGACAGGTACAGTACAGCTGGTCTGGATACATTATTTAATGGCACTGCCTGAGACACATGAACTATGTACAAGACACTGTGCCTTGCATCCTTCAGTTATCAATTCAGGGAAGTTCTACACAAGTCATCTCTCTGAATTAACATTTTATCTCATTGCTCATTTACCTATGCATGGTATTATTAGCTGAATTAACTGTGCAGACAGCTGAAGAGTGAATAATGCTTGAAAAATGGGACTAGCAAGCTGCAGTTGTAACTTTTTCTTTTAAAAATACTTTATTTGGTTGCTTTTGACAGGTTATTTAAGACTATCTGGTTTCTCAACCTGAAGTCCCCTATGAATAATTGCATGCCTTTTAAATGTTAGCTAAGATATCTAATCTATATCTAACAGATACATCTAGTTGTATGGAAATGGAAGCATGCCAAGATACTATGATATTTGAGTAGGAATTTAAAGAAAAGAGTTGGCAATACCAGAAGGAAGTTCTAGCGTGAACAACCTTTTGGAAATGCCTAAGTCACTCCAGGAGAAAAAGTTTAAAAATGGAGAAACAACTACTTTTGGGGGAAAGCAAACAAAGCATTTTTAGGGGAAGACAAAAGAGACTAGAAAAGAGAAATATGAAGGATTTAACAGGTAAGAATGAGAGGCTTAAATACACTACGCAATGATAAAAGGATCAAGGGAGGATTTAAGAGGGCATAGCTGGGCATGTTTTAAGTGAGCTGAATGATCTTCTCAATAGACTTTTGCAGATGCTAGAAAAGTTTGAGGGGAATTTCGGGCAGGAGTCACTGGGCAAAAATGAAGCTACTCTTGCACTGACTTCTGATGTACTCTTATTTGCTTATGTTTCAGATAAGCAAATGAAACATAAGCAAGAGTTTCAGATGGGTCCACACCTGCAAAGGAACTCTCAACCCTTCTGATATGGGCAATGGCAAAGAGCCACTTAGAGCTGGCTCTCAAATCACATCTATGAAAGTTATTTCCTGAAGAAAGAAAAATGAATAAACAAAAAACAACCAACCAAATGGCTTTCTGATTCTTTCATTCTTAATTATTAGTAGTAATTAAATATCCTTGGTTTATGTATTCAAGACAACACCAGACAGATTCCTGCCCTAAGGAGCTGGGAAGGTCAGATTTCAAAAACCTTTATTTATAATAACAAGTGCTCAATCTGCAAGTAGCCATCAACTATTTACATGAATAACATCGCTTTATGTCAGTCTTATGTGTAGACTTTGTGCTCCAATCTGACAGGAGATGACAAAGAAGGAACAGGAGACAAATGACAGAGATGACCTGGGTAATTGCAATAAAAATGGATAAACAGCAATGTGTGGGGTTGATTAAACAATATGCCTGCTAGTGGGTGCAGATCCTATTAATTCCTTTGTGAGCACATGTAGAGTCCTTAGCTACAGCACTTTTAATTTTTAATGAATTGATCTATGTATCTGAGAGAGTGAAGTCCAGGAAGAGGCATGGGGTAGTGGATAATTCTCGAAGACCAGCTGAAAGGTATGAGTTTCGATTTGAAAGAGCAGTTGAAAATACTCATTCACGTAGATTGTCTGCTTTTTCCCCAATGTAAATCATTCTGTTTCTTGCCCCATTTTTTTATCAAAATTGCTTCCAACTTATTTCAGTCTGTCACAATAATGTTTTCATATGAGGAGTGTTGTAACCTAATTCCTTCATTTGAATAATACATTCATTTTTAATTACTGCAACTTGATCTCAGATTATTCAAATAACTGTTTCATTTTTTATGCTTACCCTGACCCCAGTGTATTTATAGGCTTTTATCCTTACCTGATACCAGTGTAATGTAATTATAGATTGTATTTTAATCATCTACTATATCCAAGTGAGTTTGTTTAAATCACTCCAATCCGGAGTCTTTTATTTCTATGCCTTTTAAAATTCTACAATACCATTCTCATGCATAAAAGCAATATTTTTGTAGTTTACTACAATGAATGAACATTTTGCATGCATTGCTGGCCATGTTTCTAATTTAAATTTTAAAAAGTCGCTATAGAGAACTCTATGTAAAATGAAATCTTGACTTGTAAACAGGCATGGGACAGCTCATCACTTTAAATCTTTGTTCAAAGCTCCTACTTACTCACTAACATAACTTTACAAGAAACACAGCAGAAAAAGAAATAAAATTCTTTTTTATCCTACCAAAAATAAAAGCACACTTTATACTACTAAGAATTGATAAAATATTTAGCTTTGCTGCTCACAGGTGCCAAATGTTTGCAAGTTATTTTGCCTGTATTAGAAAGAATTCCACATTGTATCCAGAAGATCAATAGTTTGGGTAGCCTGTATTATTACTAGTCATGGCCACATATTGATTGCCAGGGTTACCAATACTTTTTAAGAAGGATTTAACTCTTGGAAGTGTAGTATATTCCAGAATTGTTCCATTTTGCTTAATGATAATTTTAAAAGTAATAAATGTTATGTTTTTTCCACTCCCTAGTGCCGATTCAGGAGTTCGCTTTTCCCCATCTTTTGTGTTCCTTCAGAATGCAGATGTAGAGTAGGGTCAGAAATCAGAGAGGTGAAGCTCCTCAGGTTTGCACATCTACTGAAGTACTGGTATCTTTCTGGTCATCAAACTGATTTGTACTGATAATTACCACTGCTCCAGTCAAACTATGCTCTCTTTCTGAGCAGCGCATTTTTTTTTTTTTTATGTGCAGCAAAGAGTAACAGACCTTAGAATTTCCTTACAACGTGCCCTCAGCTGCAGCATGTGCATTTTTCTATACAATGACATAATTGCCAGAAATGCTTCCAAATTAAACCTTCAGCCCAGCAGCGCGATGCAAACAATGATACTGTTCCCAAAGTTGAGTCTATGTCGACAGTAGACATCACAGGTGGAAAACAACAGAGAGAATAAAAAAAATATCTGAACTACTAATAAATCTGCTGGTTCATGGCTACTTTCTGCTGTGTCATATTAGGGAAAGAGAGTGCTGCTAAAATTCGTATCATCTGCATTCTCCCTACCTCTCCTTTCTCAAATGTTTAACTATTTTTTAACTTCAAATACCTGTCTTCTGCCTCTTTCTATTCGCCATGTGTGTCCACTTCCCCTCTGTTTCCTCTCTCAAATGTTACTTTTAAATATGATCCCCCCTAGCTTCCAGGATATAAGTGTCCAGAAGGCACAGAAACATGATCCAGACTGATATTTACTGAACAGCAAAGTAAGCAATGGGCATTAGCTGCTTAAAAGTATAAATAAAATATCTTTTTTTACTCTTCCCTCCTTTGCCATATGATCTCTTCTCAGTAACACTTAAGAATTGCCCAACATGTCACTATGTCACTGGTGACAGAGGAATTATGACTAGTACCTTGATTCTCATAAAAAGAAATACTGTCCCATAATAGTAAAAAAAAAAAAATAAAAGAAGAAAGTAAATAAGAACAGGGACTATGGGTTTATTGAATGTAATCACTGATTAAAATGAATTATTCTGCTTTTCCAAGATTCAGACAGAGAAGCATGTTTCCCTCTGGGATTTCTACTACCATTTGGTCTAATATTCATTTTGCCTATAATAATACAAGCTTCATTAAAGGAGTAAAACAGCAATTGTCTCCGTGAGATCAAAGGACAATCTGTTAAATAAAAAGAGCCGTATCTCTAGACTGAAATAGTAGGAAAAGTTTGAACTGAATTTTATGGTGAATCAAAATGTAAATCGTAATTTCACAAGGAAGACACAGAGCACAAAATTAACTTTATAAAGACATGGAAAGTGGGTATGTTGATCTTAAAAATGTGCACAGACAGTGAATCTATCAGTAGTATTTCTAACTATAACACTTCCAGTAGATAAAAAATTATGTCTGTCTTAAGAGTATTGGTCTTAAAGAATTTCCATTAAACAAGAAACATTGCTTATCAGATAAATTATCTGATTGACTTAGCTCCTATTTAACTTATCTTGTATTTGAAAATTCAATAGAGTGAAAAAAACCCATCTGACATCAACAATCATTCTGCAGACTTTGTGGTAGAACAGTTCCTTTTTAAACATATATTATCTGCCATATAATACTTAATATTATTCCTCAAGCTACATTTCATCCTAAGATTTGGCATTGGAAATGGAATAGCACCTCTCTTGTATAGGTCTTTCAGCATTGGTTTCTCTGGATATTATAACAAATATGTATCAGTGCACCTACATTTAACCATCAACCATTATGGAGGTTTGTCACGAAAGAAAACACTTAAAGAAACAGACATGCTAAAAATCTTACCTTCTCTGAAAAAAAAAAAAACACCAAAAAAGCTCGTAAAAAAAATAAGGTTCCTAGACAAGCCAAGAGACAATTAGGGATGCAAGCTTGTCTCTAGTGAAGCATTCGCATAGGACACATGACAGCCCCAAAAGCAGACAGTGCAAGCCAGCAGACTGGGCCAGCTGTGGGCAGTGAATGAGCCCTTCATGAACATCGATGTGTTCTAACGTTGCCCTCAATTTCCTTAAAGAAAAATGGTGGTAGAAGTAGAAATGGGAACCATTACACTTGCAGGTTTTAGTTCCCTCTCCAAAAGGCAAAGGCTAGAGTAGTGAAGTGCAATTTCAATCTGCCACTGCCAAAGTAACCCAATCTCTAAGTTATTTCAATCTTCCTATTGAACTGTGTTCTTATTACTAATCAAGGGAAAAAAAAATAAAAATAGAAATTATTCTGAGGAAGAAAAACTCAAAAGAAATAAAATCCCCCAGAACATATCTTAATTCTAAAGACTACTGAAAGACTTGAATTTATAATAATTAGAAAAAAGATTTTTGAGCAATTTTTGCTCAACTTTTTTTATGTGATTTGCAAATGACACTTTTTAAATGTGTTCAGCAGCCACAGATCACAGGTCTGGACTACTAGCTTAAAAGGGGCCGCAGTGTTCAGGTTACCAGGTGCCTTTATACACCTGCCAGTGAATGGAAACTTAGGGGAACAATCTGCAAACCTCAATCAACATACCATATAGACTCCACAAGTTTAATTTATAACTTAATGCACCCACCAAGCATTGTGAAGTGCATTGATGACTTTGACTAAGGAAGGTTAAATCATTATTACTATTATCTCATCAAAAATCCTGCATTTGTACCTCTACTAGACCAATCAAATAAGTGTCTGGTCTTGCTATACGTATCACTGTAATCCCTGATAAACCAATGAAAATAATGGATGGACATCTGTAGGCAAGATCACGTTTTGATTTAAAATGTAAAATAAATGAAAAACTCCAACTTTACAAACTCATGTGAAATCCACCTAGTTGGAGCCTTTGATACACTTCTTTCTGTATTTAAAATGCAAGGCACAAGTACAAACAAGTAAACAATTATGATTACTGCCTCAGCAGTACTTTGGTAAAAATGTGTATGTAAAACAAAATTAAAAATCTTATTCATCACCAGCTAAAAGAGACATATAATGACACTAAATGTAAGTAAACAGTTAACAGAAGTTCTAGTTTAACAAGATTTCACATTTTAGGATTTCTTTTATGCATCACAGCAATTTCTTACAGAGGGGAAACATGAATACTAGATGCTTTTTTTGACACTCATGATTCATATTTGCCTCTGGCACAATTAAAGGTGGGGACCTTGATAATATTTTTGTCAAAGCACACTAACTTTATTTTAAGCCAGCTAAAATATTTCTGCTGTCATTCAAGTGTCTTCTGTTTTAAAATGAATCATTTGTTATGAAAAATGTGACAGTTTTAAACTTCCATAAAAAACAGGTACAGCACAACTCCTGTGGCAACAGGAGTCACTGCTAGGAGATGGGTGATTCAGCTTTCATAAACCTTTGCACATTGCTCCAACCTTCTACTGATTCAGCTCTATTTTCAGCAGATTTTTGCACTATCTATCTGTGGTGCACTAGGACCTATTCTAACCAGCTACAATATCATTTGAAAAAGAACTATTTGCTAGGAAATAGACCAGAAACACTAAATTATGCCATTAGATAGCCAGTAGAAAAGAACAATTTTGCTTTGTGACTGCTTCTTGCTAGAGAGGAGTGAGTAATCCAGAGGCGGTGGTCTTTATTTCCATTTTACCAAGACCATAAATTACATCGTCCTCATCTCTGTGTTTTGTAGTTAACATATCCTTTGACTTTAGCGAAACAGCATTTGTTCCAACCCATTCCAAGAGGTTCAGACGATCAGTACAGAATGCCATTCAAACGTTTTTGGATAGGAATATCATCCCTAATAATCAAACTTGATACACATACTGGTTCTTTGGCATGTCTATCATCATGGCCATCTGTTAGGGTGGAATTGTGCCTACTAAAAAGGAGATATGCCAGTTTTAACATGATATAGGTGCCATCAAAAGCAAGTGACGAAGAAAAGGCTCTAGAATATGACAGTCATCAGACTTCTGCAGAAAAATCCTCTGGGTAGCAACCTAACTGTTAGGAGTACCATACTGATAGCTGTGATAATTTGAACCTTTGGTTAGCTTTCCTATCTCTGTCCACCCTGTCTGGGTGCCTGTCTTCACACTACAGTATTTGTGCTTGGTGTTCTGCTCTTGCTGAAGGAAACATATATCTTTCTCATGTGCTATCAAAGACTAATCACATTAAATACTCAAATTTGAGGGACACATGGCAGATGAGAATTATCTCTACACCTTTCAAAATCAGAAGTGATACTGATATTTTTAAGAATAAAAACTTTTTTTTAAGAATAAAATACAGTCCTAATTACTATTCTTATAAATGTCTTAAAAGGGTCTCCTTTACCCATAGTTCGTGTAAAAAAAAACACATATCGGAAGCACTCCTACTGTCTGATACTGCCGATAGGAGAATGACTTCTGATAGTCTTTTACAGGAGAATGACTTCTCTTACAGTCTTTTTGCTACTGCTTCATCTTTAGAAACATAAAAAATACCCTGCTGGAACAGAAGGTGGTCTGTCTAGTTCAGACTCTGTCTCTAGAGTGGCAACAGGTGACGTTACTTAGTAAGAATATGAGAACTTGGCCTCCTTCTGCAGTTCATTGCCCTAAGAGTTCCCAAGCATGCACATGGATTAGGAATGTTAGCAGGTACATCCTCTTAGTACCATTTACAGATCTGTTGTCCATGAATTTGTCCAATCTCTCTCTGAACCTGCTGATACTGTCTGCTTTCACAGGCTCCTGTGGCATCAGGTTCAGAGAGTTAACTCCCTGCCGTGATAATCTGTTTTAAATTGTTCTTCTCCAGTTTCCCGTAGCACTGCAGGATTTGAGGAATAACAGTTCTTCATTCACTTTATCCACAAGCTTCAAGATTTTGTAAGCCTGTATCATATTTCCCCCTCAGCTTTCTCTTCAGCACATGGAGAAGTCTCAGATCTTTTGTCTACTGTCATAAGATAGCTGCTCCCTTGATCACTCCAGTTGCCCTTCTTCAGCTGTGATCAGAGCCTCACATGGTATTCAAGATCTGGGTTCACTGAGCTTTCATATATGACAAACTGACAGCCCTATCTTGTTCTAAAAACTGTACAGGCTTTTGTGATCTGTAGCAAAAGATCTTTAGATGTGTTTAAATTAGAAATCTAGTCTCTCACAACTGAATGGTTGCCTTTGGGGCTCAGATAAAGATGTATATTGTCACTGAAATAGAGCTGTTTGGTACTTCTTTCACAGTATACAGAGGGATGTAGCAGGTCACACCTGGGATAATGCAGCTGTGCATTAAGCCATATGATCATACTCATGTTCAAAGGCTGTGCAGAATGAACATACACATAATTTATAATTTTAGATGGCTAAGATCTATAAAGCTTCAGTCATGCTGAGAACTTTTCAGTTAACCATATACCCAATGCACATTTTCTGTACTTGAGAACCCTCTTGAAAATTCTCAGCAATTTTTTAGGTAACTATAAAAGACTGGAGAATGAACCTTTAATACTGTTTTGCTCAACAAAGTTTGCTACAGAAATTCTTCACACAATTTCCACCTGAACAAGCTGCTACTCTACTAGCAGAATTTCTGTGCCAATCAAAACAAATCTCTGAGAATGCTTCTGACCACATGAAGTGTCAGCCCTTCTATGGGCCTGAACCTGTAGCCATCAGAGTCATAAGAAACCTCTGGTCCTGATTTGTTTCTTAATCTGGTGCCAGCTCCTGCTGACACATCTGCTCATTCCTTTTCAGCTCCCTAATTTACTGGATAGACAATCTCTTTGCAACAGGTGAACCCCTTTCAGCCAGTGTAGCAGCTGGGGCACATGCATGTGGATTAATGGCACCTGAAACATGCCACTTGCAATATCACAGATGATTGTTCTTCTCCCAGCTTGGCTTTCCAAGATGATACCACAGTGCCAGTGCTCAGAGAAGACCTGCTGTCTCTTCTGTTTTGCTTGGCTGCAACTTCGGAGAAGGGAAGAATATATTACCAGTAAAATTATGTTCTCTTTTAAGCATTACACCATCTTTGGAAAGATATTTGAGTTTCAAGGTTAATAGCTCATTTTCTTTTTCTAGAGCTCTCTCAATCTTAACACTTCTGTCTCCACTACAGGCTTGACTATCTGATTCGCCAAACATGAAAGTAATCCAGGACCCCTCTGTTAGACAGAGTAAGTGATAAATGCAATAAAGTTTACTCAATGTGAGCTTAGAGTATCAGATAAACCTGAAGTAAGCACAGTTGTGTATATTAGACCTTTTGGAGGTAAGTGTTTTGGCAAGGTTTTCACTAGTACTCTGGATTGGTAATAACAGCGAGTTTCTGTCATATTCCCTAAAACTTGTTTCATGGAAACCAATCAAACAAAGTATAAAAATTGTATGATACATTTTCAATATCTGTCACCTGTGGCAAATTTTATAGCTATTTACTCTTCCTTGTTATGCTATGTAAAATTCCAACTGTCCATACCATATGTGATGTAGGAAAAATAGGATGGATTAAAATATGAGCTCCTTTTCTGACTAAATTAATTTATTTGAGGCCCCAAATCTGCAAGGAAAGACAGTATTTGTTGGTGTACAAACCTGCATTTGCAAGAATGGGAAAAGCAACAGATCCATGTTGCCAAAAGGCACATCAAATAATGGGAAAACACCTTGTTTTACTAACAGATGTACATATCAACAGCCTACAAAACTGTTTTTGTCAAACTAATCTCTCATTATCCAAGGAATCATTGATGGAAACTTCAGCTATGTTGTATGTAATCGTAATGAAGACTGACAGTTGCACAGCTTCTGGAAGAAAAATTACATCAAAAGGTCTTCTCTCACCTAGGTGTGAATATCATGACATCAAGTAAAAATTACTGTCCACTGGAACTAATACACCATAGAAATGAGTGTGATAGATAGCTGGGTAGATTGTCAGAGGCCTGAAGGAAAGGCATTGGTGTTCATAATGGTGATTTCCCGTGTTTACTGTATCCAACCTAAGATCAGATTTTACCCTCGAAATCAAGTGACTCAGCATTAGGGTGGTATTCAGCTTTATGTGTGAAAAATACAAAATTTATCAAGCTGAGAGGTAGTAGATAGCAGGAAAAGAAGAGCAAGAGGCATTTTTGTTTTCCTATTCTGATTCAGAGTTTGGCTTGCTGAATGCCATATCACAGGCTGTTAAAGGAAGACCCTTCCCTCCCAGAATTGATGAAAATCAAGTCTGCAGAATAGGGTCTAACTGCTCTTTTATTACTAAATATATATATATATATTATAAAAAATGTCCATTCCTTTTGTCCCATAAATAGAAAAATGTTAAATTGCACAACAAAAGATTTGACCATTACATTATATTTTCAGTCATAAATAAAGCTTTTACAGCTTTCAGCTTTTATAGGATTTTTTTTTATTTAGAGTTGGTATCAGGGTAAACTTGGAAGGTATAATGAAAGAGTGTATGATTCATTTTGAGTATATTAAAATTCCATATATATGTAATTAAACTTACATGTGTGCATGCATCACACACACACACAGGTATTACCTAACGTATGCGTGTGTGTGCATATATTTTCCATTTCTATATACACATGTATACACACATGCATACATAGTTCATGAGACTCAGCAAAACCAGTGAAGGAAATAAAAGTGATTTTAACCTTTAATATAACAGGTATAACTCTAAGCTACCAATCATTCTACTCTTAATTATATCAGCATAAAATAGAACACAATAAGCTGCCAAGTGCATTAACTTTGGATTTGAGACTGGAATCCAGTGAGGGGGAGAGAAGAAATCTCATTGTGCTCGCTCCATTATTTTAATTAGTAAAAAGAACGAAATAGATGGCAAACACATTCTCCAAATAACAATAGCTATTCAATGCTTACTTACATGGCTGTAGTGGATCTCTATTTTATATTCATATAAGCAGGTAATAATGTCTTCATTTTCTTGTTAGAGGTCTGCTATACAATCTATCGGACTCATTTCAAAGTTGAAAATACAATCTTGTTTCATATACTTGGTGCTTACTTGAAATTTGATGTTACTAGCTTTGCTTAAAAATCAATTGTACAAGTTGCAACGTAATAAAACACATATAGCTAGAGCCTAGTCTTCCTAGCAGCTCCTATTGTTTTGCATGAAAAATGCATTGACTATAGTATTATGAGAGTAAATGTGCTGTATGCTGAAAAATTCTGTCACTTTCTATTAGCTGTAAATTATCGACTAGTATAAACCCTAATTTCATTTGTCACATTCTGTTGCATTGCTGCTCTTCCTTGTTCCCATTCTGTCATTCTGGCAGGCCCACTCTGCCCCAGGTATCACGGCATCGCCATCTGCACCCGACATCTGTCTCTCTATTGATCACACGGGTTTAGCACTTGATCAAACAGAGCACGACAGAATACATCTCTTTTTGCAGTACTGCCAATGCCAACTGCTGCATGAAATCTATTACAAAAGCATTCTTTTACCTAGTTTCTGAAACTGCAAATAGGTTTCTCTTCTTTCAAAACATTCTCATGGTTTTTTTTTCTTTAACTTTCCATCATATATTGCAGAGAAAAAGAAAAAAAAAACCAGACTGCCAAAAACGAGAAATGAAGCATTTTTATCCCAGAGTATGCAAACTAAGAAATTAGGCTCCCCTAACTGAGATTATTTATTGAAAGAAATTATTACATTAATTCATGGCTTGTTAGTAAACATAATTTTTTAATTTTGCTGGGAAATGATGCTATGAAACAGACTACACCAAAAGGTACTAAACAAGCACTTCAGAGATTCAAATCTGGTGTCTGGAGAGCCTTAGCTGTCTCCAGTTAAGATGGTTGACTCTAGGAAGTAACTTGGGGATGTAAGAAATGTACATAACATCTCATTGCTCAATCAGTGAGAAAAAAATTAGTGCATCTGAGGATGGATCTGGCATGTTGACCTGGAAGATAGAGAAGAGGTAATTCTTGGCACTGGAGTATTTCTGAAATCACATCTCCTTCTGAAATGAAACATCCATAATTAGGTCTGGGCACTGGGTGCCTCCATTCTTTTGTGAATAGGAACAAGAAATTCTTTTCTGAGCATGAGCACTTAAATAAGCGGTGTTGATGCTTTAAAGCACTAAGGAGGTGTGCACTACATTTTGCAGAAGTATTCTGTTAGAGTAATATGAAAATATAGGATAATTCAAGATGATCACCTCATAGGCTTTAACACCTACACCACTTATACAAACTAAGCATTTGTTTTTTTTTCAGGGGATGAGCTGCAAAAAATCCTCCGCAGTAGCAGGCTCACAGTATTTTTTCCATAAACAGTCTGTTACCAATTCTGACACTAAAAATAAGATTACTTTGAATTTAATAAAATTAAGCTTTTTCATCAGTAAAATCACCAGCATTAGCACAGGTGATATTATTGATTGACTGTACTGGAGAAAGCTCTATCCAGCTATTGTGCAGTTAACAAGCTACAACACAATTCTGCATCTTTGCAGAATAATTACAACTAATTTTTAAGAAAAATGGTAACAGTCCAAAGCTATATATGGTTTCTAAGGCCTAAGATATACCTATGGCAAACAAAGTGCTCTCAGTGCTTAATGATTTTAACTATGTTATTTCCACTTCTCTTTAGAAGTACTTGAGAGGGTACTACCAGCCATAAGAAATGAGGCATATAAGGCTAAGATATTAATTTATGAGCTAGCAGGAGTCACAAGGACAATATATCTGCTTCTCAGACACAGCATTATGGATGAACAGCACCTTGGTATTTTATGATAATGTCATCATGCTTGCCACAGGTGGCTACCATATTTCTATCAATTTTAATGTATTTTAAATTCACTAGGTAAACAAAAGATGTGCATTTTCTGAACAAATGTTGACTTTATGTTTACAGACTAATCTATAACCCAAAACCCACATCCTGTTTTCCTTATTTATGATACCTTTTCAAACTATGCTAAAAACACTGTTATGAGCAATCAAATTACCCCCCCCCCCCAACAAAAATCGTGAGCATTAAGACAATTTTCCTTGTTTCAACTGACAGTATTAGTTGCAACACAGGAATTAGAGTGGGATCCAGCAATGTATTATTCATTAGATTTTTTTTGTAGCCAAATACATTAGAGTATATAGTTATACCAACAAATTAATATTTTAGAGCTAATTGAAATTGTTCTTCCTATAAAGATTAAGCTTCTTCCCACCCTACACTCTTCAGTCATTAAAATAACACTTTTAATGCCTTGTCTAAATGATGCCTCACATTAATGCAAAGCTATATTAAAGCACTCAAATGACCAGTTCTTTTGTAATTCATTCTATACGATCAGACACTGGGTCAAATCTGGGCAGTGTGTATGAAGTGGTATCAAGTGGAAGCTAATTAAAATATATTCTCTATAGAACTTTACAGAAAAAAGAGAACAGTAATCATCAGAAGGTAGAGTCTGAAAATGCCATTTCTGAGAGGCTTGCAATGTGATTCATTCTATTTGCATGAGGATACTTTTTGGAATAAAAGCTGAAGAAGATGGCATGAATGCTTCAATTACAAAGTACCTTGCTTCATTCCTGACAATCTCAGTGATAACCTGTTTCTGGTTTGTTCAAAACATAATTTTAGAGCATTTAGATATGTTTACAGAAACAGTATTTAGATACCTTTCTCATAATCAACTTGAAACACCCCAATAAAATATTCATGAAATGAATCTGGCCAAATCTTTTAAACTTTTCAGTCTTATAATAATTTTAACTCAAAAAATGATGTATATAACAGAATAACTGATATTTGAATCTGAATGCAGGCAAATCCTATTTCCTTTATCAAAGTAAGTTCACCCCCCACATTAATCAGATCTGTCTCTTCCCTTGCACAAATCTATGAAATACAGTACATTTAATTTTTTTCTTATTTATTTTTACAACATAAAAGTTGAATCTTCTGAAGATAACTTAACTGCTGTTTTCTCTACTGTACTTTTAGTGATTCCGGGAAGCAGAAATAAACAAGGCAAAGGAAGAGATTTTCTTGATATCTCCGTACTATCCCAGAGGAAAGACTTTCATGAGATGCTGCCATTTCGGGCTCAAATGTAGGTAGATGCAGGGGAGGGAAAGAGAGCTGCTACAGTTGAGCTTGCAGAGTTAGCGAGGGGCAATTAGACTGCGTTTGTTCAAGCTTTGGTCATTTTGTCAGATAAGGCATCAATCCCCCTTATCCACTGACTTATCTCTTCTAAAAAAAAATATGAATTTCAGGGATGTGGGTGTTAAGAAGATGGATGAAGCATTTTCTAGGGAAAAGATGTGAAGGGTTAGAAAGATCTTTTGTCTGATCTACTACAGTAATTCTTATGGGATAAAAAAACCTCAGAATGAACTTTTTAGTCCCATTCGGTGTGCTGAATTTAATATCTCTATATAAATACAGTGGTGTAAGCATAAAAAATATTACTTTTTTTTTTGTCTTCAAATAATTTCATTATGCTAGCTGCTAGTCTGTAGAATAACATTTTCTTTCTCAGAAGTCTGGTTATCATCAACCTCTCCATTCACAGTTCATAGCACCCCAATGTCAAGCGTGCGTTTTTTAGAAGGCCCACTGGATGCCTTTTTCCTCCCCTTAGCTCTTCCCTTCATTTGTTATTACTTGTGGGATTATTTTGATGTGGGACAAATCACGAATCTTCAAAACACTGAAGTTTTCAATTGTGCTTTCACTCCTGTGCTACAACTGTGGTGTTTCATGCAGAAGATGCATCTGCATTGCAGTAAAACACCCTAACTTAAGCAAACACACCCATGTTCATTTTAATTTTAAAAGGTGACAGTTTAACTGCTGTAAGGGAGAAAGCGGCGCCCATGGTTTAGTGGGAGTCATGGCAGATTGAGCAGCTGGTACCAGCCTACAGCTGCGCAGAGTTTTACTGTTCTTTACCTGCATCTACATCAGCTTCAGCAACTACACTGTAGAAGAAGGAAAAGAAGGAATAGGTAAAACTTACTAGTTTTTCTGGATTTTCTTTTAGTTGGAAAAAAAAAAAAATTCTGAAACAAAGCTATTTTGCTACATACATAACTGATAACAAATAAACATAGTTGTAGCTCACAGTGCCCTTAACTGCAACTCCAGCCCTTCGCCTTAGAACTCTCATGGGATGTTTCCTCCTCCCTTTCTCCTCAGCAGCCCCAACCAGACCCTTACACACTGGTGTAACATGCTTTGGGAATAATCCCATGCTTAGGGAAGGTTTGTGTGCATCCCTGAGTCTGCCTACCCCATCGTTGAGGTAAATCACATCCTACCCCTTGCCAGCTTAAAGAAGGGTCTTACTAGCTTAGATCAGAATCTGATCTGAACAGCTATGTGAAAGAAAGAAAAAAAGGCAAATCAAAATGAGACAATACCCAAACAAAAATAATCCAGAAAATAGCAATTCATCAATCCTCCTTAATACACATACAACTCAAATGATGTCTGCAACACAGTACCTTTGATAACCTGTCAAACTATTCCCTTCTCTTAGGAATTTCAAGTGCCATTGGTGTATGAGGTTCAAATGCTGGGAATCAGGTGAGGATACAGTTAGGAGTTTTACATGCTCTCATATTACAGTGCAGTCATGCTTTGTCATTTCCCACGAGAATCCTATTCTGCTTGTAATATGCCAGTGACTCCTTTGCACTTAATATCTAAAGGCATGTCAAGGAGTACTGAAAACATAGGGGCAAGTAACAGAAGTGAGAAGGCCATTTCCATTGATATTCATGCCTGATGAAAGTGTTTTGGTTATCAAGACTGGCATCCTGCCTGCAACATATCTTAAGAGTTTGCCCAGTAATTCTGGGAACTGCTTGTGCTTCACAAATTGTGGTCAAATTTTTTTTTCTGAAAAGTCTGCAGTTTCCATTAAAGGAAGCAAGGCAATAGACAATATATCACAATTAAACTGTTCCAAGGACTAATCAATCTCAGTGTTTAAAATGTGCATTTATTTCCTGTTTGAGCTCTTTCTGCTGTCCAGCCTTTGGATACTCCCGTATCTTTACTGCTGGGTTAGGGATCCATTAGTAAACAAGAAGAAGATAGCAGTAGATATAGGGATAAAAAATTAAATAAATAAATGCTACTTGTAACATATTAATATAAACTTGTGATTTTTTAAATTCAGGTAAAAGGACGGATTTTCAGATGTTCTCCAGTAAAAATATTTATTATTTTCATTTCAAAATGATCCAACACAGCCCTCAGGAGGATCGTGTTTACACTGAAAGAACAACTTTAATCCTGCGAGAAAACTTTAGGTTATTAGAATCATTGGAGAAGCACTTAGCCTGTCTCTCCCTAACCTACTGACAGGTAGAAAATTTCACATGGATCCAGGATTGCAAAGACATATTTATTTCCTGCAGTTCTGTAAAGTACGTTTAGGAATTACACACGTTGTTAGCTTTCATTTTCCTCTAAACTTCCAAGTGAAAATGCCATTTTACAATTAATTCAATCTAAATTCATCAGTAACACAAATTAATCAGATGCTGAACATGCTACAAGGTCCAAAATGTAGATGATCTTATGCGACTGTGATCATACAGGAAAAACAGAAAGGGTCACAAATGCTAACCATGTTTACTGTAAGCTTTTGTTTTTATAAATGTGCATATATATAAACCTAGCAAGAAACACTTATGTAATTTCTGTGCACATACCTTTGCTGTCATTTAGATACTGGTGTAGTCCTTCCAAATATCAAAATTAACAAGAGGTGAAAGGAAAGGAGACTGTCAATAACAGTGTACAATTTAAAATTGAAAACTATGCTACAGAAAATGCTGGGATTTGAGCTACTAATCTTCAGATTAACCCCTATAGCTCACTCAGGAGATGGCTGTATAAAATGCAAACAGCTATTACAGCAGCTTTTACAAGTGCAGATGAAGCTCATGGTGATCAAACTAAAAGCAACACACTTCAGAAACATGCAGGTGGCTTTTTTTTCCTCCTAAGGATGCAGGGCCGCAGATAAAATATCAATGTTCTGTGCACAGCTTTAAAGATTAACAAATCTTGTATTTTTTTACATGTAGCTTCAGATCATGACACACCAGACAAGCTCTTTATTTTCTGAGTACATCCTTCAACACTAAAAGCAGTACCAATCTCTTTGGATTTCAATTATGCATAACAAGAAAAATTAGCAAATTAAATATATGAGTAATAGGTATCACCTATAAAAATTGGTTACGATCACTATAGTTATGGGTGACCAAAATTTATTAGTTTTTATTAAAATATTAGGTGACCATTGGTTAGTTAACAGGTTCAACAGGAAACATAGGCTAGCTAGTCTCAAGATTAATAATTATTGTTTAAACATGAATCACATAATGCAATTTTTCTTCTTTTAAAAATCACTGCCTTTTGATTCCAAAATTCCAAGGTAGACTAGGTAATAAACAAATTACCTGATTATCAATAAATCACAAGTATGCTATCAATTTTAATGCATATATTTTACAATCATTGGCTTTTATTATAGAATTAATATAATATGAAAATTCCATAAATGCAATTACTTGTTGCTTCATTTGTGTGTTAGATCGTCACTGGAGAGATAAAATTACAGACCAAATTCTATTTCCAAGTCTGCTGGAATAAATGTGGAGTAACTGAACAGCTTGAGTACATCTGAGCATAGACAATCGAAGTAGTGTATTCTGCATATGGGCAAAATGAAGGCTATAACTATGCTAATCCTGTAAGTAGTACCTTGTAGCAATAGTGACAAATGCATTGCTCTTTGTCACTAATCAGAATATTTCACACCCTTTACCATATGCACGTTGGCACACTAACTCTAAAGCAGTGTTTTTCATGACTGCAAGCACCCCACCAGCATGGCTATGAAGCAAAGACCAAAAATAGGTGCAGAAATGGGAATATGCAAAGATCATTTCTGTAAAGTCATGAGGAAAAAAGTGAGTGGAACATGTAGGAGTAAAATTCATACCCAAGAACAGAAACATGATCTATCCTGCGTTATTCAGAACACCAGAAAGATGGGAAAATATATTAAATGAAATTAAGGTATACAGTTGGGGCACTTTGCATTTTCGCCAAGACAAGAATTTACTTTCTTGTATTTACTATATCTGGATATGGTCTGGATAACTTTAGTAATGGAATTAGTAATTTATTAAAAAAAAAAATCTGCATCGTAGAAACCACTTTTTTCCTTTTGTTAATAGATACTTTATATACAACAATGTAATTATTATTTAACATTAAGAACATAGATTTCCCAAAAGATTAACTCAGAATTATTGATTACTGGGCCAGTTCAGTTTAATACCTTTTAATACCTTTATCAATGACTGCATAAGGGGATCAAGTGCCTTCAGTTAGTTTGTAGATGACACCAAGATGGGCAGGAATGTTGAGCTGCTTGAGGATAGGAAGGCTCTACAGAGGAATCTGTATGGGCTGGATTGATGGGCTGAGGCCAATGGCATGAGGTTCAACAATGCAAACTGCCGGGTCCTGCACTTGTGTCGCAATAAGCCCATGCGACACTACAGGCTTGGAAAGCTAATGGGCAGAAAACATCCTGGGGGTGCTGTTTGATGGAGCTGAACATGAGCTAGCTTATGTCCGGGCATCCTGTCTTGTATCAGAAATAGAGTGGCAGCAGGGCCAGGGCAGTGATTGTCCTCTGGTACTTGGCACTAGTGAGGCCTCACCTTGAATCCTGCATTCGTTTTTCGGCCCCTCAATCCAAGAAAGACATTGAGGTGCTGCAAAATATCCAAAGAAGGGCAATGAAGCTGGTGAAGGGTCTAGAGTGTCAGTCTTCTGAGGGGTGGCTGAGGTACCTGGGCTAGTTTAGCCTGGAGAAAAGGAGGCTCAGGGGAGACTTTATTAACTGTCTTATAGTTGATAGAGCCAGGGGAGACGCTACAACTACCTGAAAGGAGGTTGTAGTGAGGTGGGTGTCAGTCTCTTCTCCCAAGTAACAAACTATAGGACAAGAGGAAATGGCGTCAAATTGTACCAGGGCAGGTTTAGATTGGGTATCAGGAAATATTTCTCCACCAAAAAGGCAGTCAAGCATTGGAACAGGCTGCCCAGGGGAGTGGTGGAGTCACCAGCCCTCGAGGTATTTAAAAGATGTGTAGATGTAGCGCTTAGGGACCTGTTTAGTGGTAGACTTGGCAGTGCTGGGTTAACCGTTGGACTCGATGATCTTAAAGGTCTTTTCCAACCTAAACAATTCTATGATTCTAATGTAAGACTAAGTAACTTGTTAAAATGGAAATGAAGGCTTATTCCATGCAGTCTTTCACAGTGGCCTTTGTTTGCTTTTCTAATGAATATCTACTAGATTAGAACATGCCCTTTTTGGCTGACCTTGCCCTGTTGGGTTATGCAGGTGTGTGAAAGATAGCCAGTAGCACACCCAGGATTAGGGATGCTTTCTGAAACTCCTGATTACTTGCTTGACTCACATGGAAAAACAGTCTGTATTTTTTCTGATTAAAGCATCAGGAAATTCCACTTCAGTGGTGTGTAAAATTTTTATAAACTCTGTTCTGAAACAACATTATCATTATGGTAGTCAGACTGTAAAAGATTAGCTTAAATGTACTCATCTGTATTTCTCATATTTTTTCTTCCCTTCTAAATTCCTTCATATAATTGTCTTTCTCATTCTATACTTTTATCTAGCTTTATGCATTGTAAATATGCCTTTGTATATGCATGTAAACACCCCCATAGAATATTTTCTATGAACAAAAAGTACAGATTATTAATCAATATACCCACTAGGATTCTGGCAAAATGAGTATCACTGAGTTTGAAATTGTTCCTTTAAATCATACTATTAATGTTAACATTACATCACTAAATGAAAGAACAATGTTATTACGTTTTTCAGAGTAACTTTTAAAAGTATTCAATATACTGCATGTTTACAAGAGAGCAGAAAAAGGCAGCCTGGCTTTGGAATATGAATGTAATCTCTATACAGACCCAACTGTTTCTTGTTTATGACAAAGGAGTAAATAATCCATTGCTCTGGCAGCAGGGCACCTGCCTTACCAACCGACTCTGTATCAGTGGTCCCTGAACCCTCATTATTTTTTCTCAATTAAAGTTCATGGTCTCCTAAAGTCTGTGCTGAGCAGATGTACAACTGTTCTTGACTGCTGAACACAGAAGAATCACAAATTTAGAAAACTACTGCCATTTCATAAACCCTAGAAGTGCATCATTTGTTGTGGCAAAGAAACATTATAAACAATATGTCTCTTTTATAGGCTGCTAAGCCAGCACACTACAGAAAAGATTATTAAAGTTCAAAAACTGTCACATAAGCAGTGCATTATGAATACTGTAATGTGGGTTTTTATGATTCAAATAATGGTTACTGAAATGAAAAAATTAAGTCCTCTGAGGGGTATAATGTAAAAAATGTGACTTACATTTACCCAGAATTAGACAAAATTGATGTATGAACAAAATCAAACTGGAATCAATGATCTCCACAGAAATTCAAAATATAATAACTGATAAATCACTGAAAGCAGAATTAAAGTTATGTTTGCTGTATTATCACTTTGGTTCTTTGTAATTGCTTCTTTTGCAGAAATAGGGAAGTCCAGAGAAATAATCAAAAGGGAAATACTACTTCCAATTATAATGCAGCAAGACTTTTGCTGTAAAAATTAACTGAATGATACACATTTCACAAGAAGCAGCCTTTTAACTGTGGGTGTAAGCTCAAATACTGTAACATATGAAAAGAGACTGCATTACATACATATTCCCTACAGTGTGCTAGGAAGAAAATCATCTCTCAATAAGGCATAGGGAGATGCTCATTTACAGCACCGATCAGCTTAAAAAGTAAATGAAACCCACATTTTGGGGGAACAAAGTTAAAGTTCAGATGCAGCATTTGTCATTCTGTCTGCAGCACGATTCCAGCACAGCTCTGTTGACACAGAATGTGCTGGACTGAGTGCAGCAGATTGCGAGTCTTTAGGTCAGAGAATGTGCTTGAAGCATCAATAGCTACACCTGTCATTTTCATTTTTCTGGGAAGAATGTTATTGTCACCACTGCAACACGAATTAGCCACAATATGACTCTGAGGCTGGGCACTGAATTTGAAAATACAGTCACTTAAAATATTATCATATATGATGAGCTGAGGGTGTTTCCTGTAATGCCTGATGGAGATATTGCCATTATGGTGACATATGTAAGTCTGTTTGTACTTGGAGCTGCGTTTAGTGGCTGAGGTTCTCCTGTGAGATTGTAACCCAGTGTTCGTAAAACAAAAAATGCAGAAAAGGGAATTAAGGGAGGGAATTACTAAGGAACTCATTGTCCAGCCAAAATAATGGAAGAGATTACTGGTTGCAATCTTATGTTATTAGTAGGGGTCATTTTTTCCCTTCAGCTTTCATAACTGTTTATTTCCCCGTGCTTATTTTCACAAATATTTTGCAGAAAGTTACTTAATCTGATGAAATCTCTATCTTGTAGCTCACTTAAAACCACTTACGCTGAACCAATGATTCAATCATTATAATGTTTGATGAGTACTTAAGTACCTTTGGACAAAAGGTAATGTTGATATCCTAAGGGATGCAGGAATCAACAAAAGTAGCTACGGCTGTATACCAGGGAATAAATTATCTTGAGAAGAGCTTTTCTTGAATTTGCCAGCAACCAGACATCACACATATGTACGCAAAGCTTTGCACATTTTACTTCACAGAATAAATGGCAACATTTTCCAGGTAGTTCCAGTCTTGCACTAGAAAGAATACAAGTATCTGTGCAATATAGGGGTTTTTTTTGTTCATATAGTACAGGATGTGCTTCTGCATTCACCAGAAGCTGGAATATCTAGTGTGAGACAGTGTAACTTTCAAACAAATATGTATTAAAAAATTACTTGTGAAACATAAGAGGCCATTCTAAAATACAAGTCCTTTCTTGCCACAAATAGATTTGCATATCTACATGACATCCACATAAACTACATGGAAGGAAAAAAAAAAAACCAAAACCGGAAGCAGAACACAGACCAGAAGTACAGATGCACAGTTACAAGGTTTAGGAGCCAGCTAGTCTCAATTAGAGATAAGAAGCTAAAGGCCTTCTGATGTGCTAATATCAGGTATGATTCTAAGGGGAAACAGGATCAAATGATGCCAAAATTTTTAAGCTCTGACACCAGTGCAGTGTTGTGGTATCTCTGAGAAGTCTCGTGACTCATCCTGCAAGTCTAAGAATGGCTCAGTCCCACTGCCTTTCTCCATCCTCCCCCGTTTCCCAGCTAGAAGCAGGCCACTATTCCTTTGTCTTCACAAAACTGCTGGCAGCAGCTCCCCAGTGGTGCCAGTTTAAACAGGGCTGCTGGCTCCTGGGAGGCAATGGGGACCAGCAAGTGGCTGTGCTGGAGCCAGACCTGGTATGAATGACTCATGCAAAAGACAGAACCAGGGATCTCAATACAGCAAGCTCTGCTCTGTTGTGGAGCCTTTACCAGACAGTGAAATCCACAGGGACAGGTTTCAGCTTTCCACTAAAATTGGATAAGCTCAAAAGCAGTGAGCTTGTCAAGAGTTACAATAAAATTCAGTGTGCTCCTTGCAAAAACCCCACCCTTTCACTGACTTCCTGTCTGAAAACATTACTGATATCATAGGCTGCAGTACCTAGACAAGTTTGGAGGCACCAGGCTGATGTAGGCTCAAAAGTTGGACACATCCACATGGCTCTGGGGCCCCGCAGGAGTGGGCAGTACCACACCCACAGTTTTGCTGAATTATTCATCAGCCTGTGCTTCCAGCAAGGCAAAAGCTGACATCTCCTGAACTTGGGGAGTAGAGACAATGAGTGAAAAATAAATGTTACAACTTTTCCACAGCCCTTCCTACCTTTCCCCAGGAAGTGTACAAAAGAATCAGTTGCTATGCATATCAGTCCTTACACCTGCAGATGTGGGAAGAAGCCACCACTCTTGCAGAGTGGCACTTAGCCATTCCTGGAAAGCAGCAAGCCCTAACAATGTGCTCCAAACCCCTCTCAGACACTTAAGAGTCTTTCTCTCTCGTCTCACAGCTGCAAATATAAACTTTATTTAACATACCAGCCCTTTGTGGAACTGGCCTAGTATCTCCATGCTAACAGAGTCGTTCTTTAAACACCTTAAATTTTAGCACATGAAATAGTACACCCAGTTCTTTAAGAGCAATGCCTCTAGAAACTCAGCTTTCACTGTTAGAGGTTTTCTCATCACCTACAATATCCTTTACTTTGAAATGCACTGCGGAATCTGGGGCCGAGAACATGCTGCGTTTTAAACTATCCCAAAATGTCACTGCAATGACCAGAAAGCTTTGAAGCTTCATTGTTTCACAAACTTTAGGACTGACTTTTCTCTGAGTGTGTAACAAGGTAGCAGTGGATGTTGTAAAAGATACATACTTTATTTCTAAGTCTATTCCAACATTGTTCTCATTTTTAAGACTCCATTTCTTTTAGTATGTAAAAAAAATTAGTATAGTGATGTATCAGTTTCAATGTATCAAATGGCTTCATCACTGAAGACTTGGTTTTGAAATGTGCTTTCAGACTCAAATTTAGCTTCACCTGACACAAAATATAAGTTTAAGAATGCCAGTTCTCAAGGATGTTGCCTCATTTTTGGTGTCAAGTGGAAGAAATTAGTGGAGTGCAGGTCTTACCCTGAAAATTAAAGAAATGGTGTGGAATGCAAACTCACAGGTGTCATGTAGTTTCTGTGCTGTCTGGTCTGGCACTGGAAAACTTGCTTTCAATCCTGTCCTAAATTTGAGTGATGGCAGGTCAGGTATGGCTCTTGATGAAGTGCAGAGTTTCCTCTGATTACCTCAGTAATTACTTTCTAATATTATTAAACTTTTTACATGAAGTAATTTCTCTTCTGATTGATCCACAAAGCTCAGGTCAAAGGCCGTCTATAAAAAGTTGCAGATCCATCTTCTTCATTTGAAAATACCTTTTGGTCAAGAGCTGAAGCAAAGTTCAATCACATTTGCAACTCTCAAACCATTCTAAATCACTGATAGGCAAAATATAGCTAAATAATTTATTTGCTGATAAAACAGCAAAAAGAAATCCTTCTCACTGCAAAACCAAAGGATACTGCATTTTCTTTAGACCTTGGTTAAAAATATAAGATAGTGTGAGCATATAAATGATTGCAGTTATGCTTTAATAGTGCTTAATACATCAAGATTGCATATTAAAGAATACATTGACATTCTAAACTTTAGCATAATATTTAATTAAGCAAATGACTACTTTGATCTCCATATTTCTGAGCTGGGTCCAATGTCTGTTCAGTGAAACTGACACAGACCTGTACTGCTTAGCTTCTTTTCTCAAAATGTGTAGTACATGTAGTGAGAAAAATACACTGGAAATAAATAATAGTGAAAAATTTCAGGTTAAATGATTTAGGGATCATGTTTTTCTTTTATCTTGTAATGCTGATTAGCTAAAGAAGTTCTTGCAGATGTGTCAGAGCCTACCAGTCAGGCAGAGTCAGACAGGCTGCCACTGGACCAGTGTGGAACCCATTAATACAATCTACATGAACCACTTTTCTTTAAAATATAAATGGTTTATTCTTCTTGTACATTAAAAAAATCATCTTTCTAAATGGATTATTAATACTGATGTACCAAAATGCAGCTATGTGTAGCAGTTGGGCCCAACTGACAATAGTGTTAGCATAAGTGGATGAACTTAACCCTACAGGATAAGGGAGTACCTCAGCTATAAGAAGAAAGAAAGAACTTCAACATACCCAGCTGGTAATCACTGTTAAAGCCAGAGAAGCCAATGAGGAAAGAGTATTCTCTATCTACCACACAACAGGGGGTATCCTTTGGGGACAGACCCCCAATGACCTCCCAGCCCAGCCCCAGGACTAGGTAGAGCACAGCTGCACCACTCGGCCTCGGGACCCTGTTGTCTCCCTCTGTGGAACAAGAAAATTGGGTAATTTGTAAAAATGCATACATCTGTGATTAAAAGGGTTTTGGTATCCAGGTCCATTTAGCCTCCGCGGTCATTTGGTCTTGAACTGCACCACTACGTGGGTAAGTTAAGTCAGACCTATCAGTCACCTGTTCACCTTATGTGTTTTTAACCAAGCACTAAAAATACAGTCTCTGTGTTTTCAGTAATCTGTTTCAGCAGCTGAAATTAAAATGAAAATAGGCAGGTAAAACATATGAAAACAAAATTAATACATTTTAAGATCATTATATTTTAAGACAAAGCATCAACAGATGTTTCTAAAACCAGTTTGTGACTGGGCAATGGTAACGCATGATGTAAGGTACAAGGATTTGTAAGAAATCACTTTCTTTTCACTAACATTACCACACTAATATATTTAACATAGACATTTACATGCTTTGCATTTTAAGTGCCTCTGAAATTCAAGCACCAAGCCTGCACATTTCAGCAGCACCATCAGATGTAATGAGTTATGGTACTATCGGCATGTTGATAAGCTATAGCCCAAAGAAGAACAAGAAGGAAGTATAAAAAATATGGCCAGAGGATGGGATAAAATTATCAGTGAGTGTGTTTTCCTGTTTGGTTTTAATCTACATTTAATTAAATTCTTATCTTCTGTGTACTTATGGTCGCATTTGAATGGCGAGACTGCATTCATTATGAATGGTAAAACTTAACTCGGAGAACATTTCATGTGGCTTCTTTAAAAAAAAGGAAAAGGAAAAATACTGTCTTTATTCTTTACACTTACGTCTTTTTAAAGAAGGGTTAAGCTACTTTGGGCTGCAGTGGTGTGCTGCACTTAACCTTTAGGTTAACTCATTTCTAAAGTTGCTCTTTAATAATTGTTTTAAAAATACACAATTTGGAAGTGTTAATAGCAAAATTTTGGTTCAATGAAGTCAGCAACAGGGGAGTAATGAAGCACATTAAAGAAATGTTTTGTTCATTCTTAAAAACAGAATAACAGAAAGTTTCTACTAGTAACAAAAAACGTGCATTAGACTGCATCTGGAATTACTTATGTATATCAATTTCTTTGAAATTAACATGATGTTAAAAAAATCTTAACAATGATTCTTGAGCATCTTCATTTGTGTTATTGATTTTCAATATTTTCCCAGTCACTGGGCTGACCATGCAGTCCTCCTTGGGCAAAACTCAGCTTTAATCTTGTGTAAATACGAAGGGCAGAATTGGGTACTTTATTTTACTTATTCATTTAAAAGGTATTCTGGGGGGCAGAGGACAAGTGAAATCAGAAATAACACTAGCAGAATAAAAATAATATCTAGGCTAAATTATTAAAAGATATACCAAAGTGAAACAAAATAGAAAGCCTTCTGCATGTCCTTATCAGTCTGTACAGCAATTACTACGCCATATATATTTTTAAAACATTCCATTTAGCTATAGTTTTCCAAGAGATGCTATCTTGCAATGCAAAATCATATGACACTGTGTCAGAAATATCCCTGTGACTTTTATATTGCATACATTTATTTTCTTTCTTTGAAGGGCCTATCCCCAAGATGCTTTAAGGACATTTCAGAGGTACAATGCATTCATGCAAACCCAAGCCCTACCAAAATGAAACCTCCTCAAATTAAACTATTCCTGTGGTACTGAACACTCATTTTCCTGAGCTAACCTCCACAAAAGCCCTTGAAAACTGATCGGCTTTGAAGTGTAGGTTGATAATTAACAAATATGGGGAGCTACTGCAGGTAGAACATTTCAGGGTCAAAAGTCCTCCTAGGAAAATGAAAACATTGGCACCAGAAAGTAATTGTTTTCTTGCTCATTTGGTGACTAATTTTCAACTCCTTCTTCCCCCAGAAGTTTGGATTTTATATACCTTCCCTTCATTCTTTCCCCATTCTTCAAGTATTAGACTACTGATAATAGCTAAAGGAAAAGGGGAAAGGCAGGAAGGAAAGGAAATGCATGGGGGAAATGAAACATTCAAAGGTGCAGTTTACATCCATTTTTCTAGCTGAAAAAAAACCACCATAAAATAATATTTTTAAGAATTTCTACTGCTCACATGCAAACTTTGTCTCTTTCTTTTCTTCCACTACAAAATTAAGCAGTATTTGCATTTTTAAAAAACTATAACCTTTACAAATTATGTTCAATGTCTTTTTAGATCCCACTGGGTCTAAGCTGTACTGCTAATGGTGAATTTTGCTTCATAAAATGCCAGCTGAGCTCTGAAACAGCTGACAGTTCTGAGCCTTACACTGCAGCTCTACATACAGCATATTGCCATGCTGTAATTTTTCAGGTTCAGAAACAGAAGTAACTCTAGGAAAGTCCTCATCTAAAGGAAAATGTAGCAATCATTTCACTAGCTAAATATCATACAACCAAAAAAAAACAACACACAAACACCTCACTCCAGCATCTACCATTAAGCTTTAATAAAGATTCTGAGATTGATAACGGAGTCACCAGTCTTCTGCTATCATTGCTGGGAAAAAAGTAATTGTCATTTCTTCCACTTGTATCCAACCACGTTACCAGAATTTGTCTTTTTTAAGTGTTTGCCAGCTAATTCGCAACTAAACCACAATTTAAGCTGATGGAAATCACTTCAGTGCATCTGTCAGATCAGTTTTGAGAAAAAACACAGTGTGGCTTAACCCTTTAAACACTGAGATATGTAACTATGGCACCGGAACAAGGGAAGGTGGTTTCAGAATCACTCTCTCAAATTCCTATCTCCACACCAGGATTATCAACAGAGTTGGGATGACACTGATCCCAGTTTAGGTGCCTTTGATACATGTCTAAACTTAGGGGAATCTGTGCAACAGAACACAGTAGAGTTGCCATTCAGGAGAGATCACACACTACTTTTCCCCACTGTCTCTACAGATAGCATTGCCTCCTGCAGAAGAGAGGTGGAGCAGTCTGAGAGACACAGCAAAAAAAGTGCATGGAAAAGACCATTCCATATAAGAAACTGTCAGTTATTACCCTTGGATTTAGGAATAATATTAGTGTGGTTACTTTCCCATGCATGTCATGTAACTTATGCTCTTGTGGGATGGTGTGAGAGCTCTGGGAAGACATGCTGCCAAAACCTGCTAAAAACTTCATCTGAAGCACTTCAGTTGTAAATGCATTTTATTGCTATTAGCTGTGTTAGAATAAAAATACCAACTCAGCTTGAAAAAAGGTATATATAGCCAGCTAATCAATTACATAACTTTTCTAAAAATGTCTTCAGCATGATGACATTAGGCAACTGTGAACCTGTTAGCTTCCAGCTCTGCTGTCAGTGCTATGATATAACAAACGCCAGCATGGTGTTCCAGTCAGCTACCGCCACCTGCTCCGGTTTGGAAAAAGAAGTCTCTTTTTTTGGCATCTGTCAGATGTCATACCCAGTGCCCACTGGCAAGAACAATGACTCTTCACCATGGTCTCCTTCACTTAAGAAAGTTTTAAAAAGAGGCCTAATGGAGAGGGGAGATAACAGAGCTGCAGTGTAGGAGTATAGGAGCCTGCGAGGAATGAGCACAGTAGTAGCACCTAGGCGTGAGGGTGCCCAGGTGAAGGTCGATTCAGAGAAAACTCTGTCTACCTTAACGCCCCCTGAGGACAAGTGACCCTGGCTCTGAGTGGGCCTTCAGTAAAATGCAGACTGGCCCTAGGCAGAAAAGCAATCCCCATTTTGCACTAGTTCAGTGTCTGGATGGGGATTCCTCCCTTTTCAGCTACCTCTACGCATTTCTGTATCTATGCATCACAGCAGTGTCCCTTGACTCACCCAGGTGAAACCACCACAGCAAACTGGGGCAGACAGAATGCTTGTCTTCATCTCTGACGCTGCACTGTACCACAGGGATTGCACAAGGGCAGAGACATGGTCCAGAGAGCAGGGAAACATGAATAACTTTATTTCCATGTTGCCTATTTTGCTGACTAAACTTCCCTGACTGGTATGATCCATATTTTGTCTTAGCCCAAAGATGTGAGAGAAACTGAATGTACTCAACTGAAAGGGTTATCTGTTGATTAATGAAAGACCAGTGTGATGGAATATCATCCTAATCACATTGCATGCTGACCAAATACTGCTATAAATGAAGGGAAAGGAGCATTTGCTTTTTTAATGGCTACAGCAACTGGGCTCTAGATTGGCAATTTTAGCTGTATTATGCTAAACTAATATACATGCATATACCATAAGCCTAATGTACTAATTTTAATAGGTAATGCTGGCATTAAGTGCTGCTCTGCATTGGGACAAGCCTGTTCTTTGTATTTATATTTTTCTAATGTGCACAAGCATTTACATGAATTGCATTTTTACTGTGCAGCTATGGATTTTTACTGGAGTAAGAGGCACAGATTTACACTGTGTACCTTTTGAGTATATGTATAAGGAAAAACAAAAAGAGAGAAATTATACTCTTCTAATTGCTTATGAACGAAAGCATGACTGTAAT
Organism: Ara ararauna; assembly: GCA_028858755.1. Taxonomy (NCBI): domain Eukaryota; kingdom Metazoa; phylum Chordata; class Aves; order Psittaciformes; family Psittacidae; genus Ara; species Ara ararauna. Next base: position 19,438,459 of record CM054377.1, read on the forward strand.
TCATGAAAAGTGAAGCAGTGAGTTATGACAAATCTGCCCTAACAACAGTGATGGTAAATAAAGTATACAAAACCAGACACATACTACATTCCGTAATTCCTTGCAAACTGTAATGCTACAGTTTGTTTTGATGTGAGCATTGCCTTCTATGGCAAAAAAATCCAACTCTCTGCTGTATTAAAGTAAAACAGAAGTAACTATTGTTCCATTAATTTTTAATTTTATCTACTGTTCAAATGATTGTGAAACCATAGGAAAAGATGCTGTATAAAGAACAACACTGCCTTCAGTATAGACTGACACTAAGGCTGTTTTTTTTCATGTCAAATTTCTGCATTTCCTAAGCATCTGGGGGAGGCAGGAAAAGTTCTTCACATTTTAAGATTGAGACTCTGTAACATAAATGTTTTAAAATAGTCAAGCAAAACTCAGTGCCATGTATCTATGGAGACTCAGTGAAATGAATGACTAACTGCACCCAGTGATGGTCCTGTTCTACTGCTTCTCACGTCTGCTGATTTATTCAGCACTGTCATCGTTTTAGCACATCTGATTATGATTCTTTCTAATAGGAATCATCAACCTGGATTCAAGCTGACACGGTTTTGTAAGACTCTTTCTCATTGCTAAGATTCATTTTGTTCACAGATCTTTATGTTTTTAATTTAAAAAACATTAACACATTTCAATGGTTTATGTATATGCACTAAAGCATGTGAATTATTTTTGACAATCGTTAGCCTCCCACTTAATATCTAGAATGTAAATAAAAGTTGCCTTAACTTTGAACTAATTTATCAGTAAAGGACAGATCCTGCTTTTCTGTGCAGTCACAGACTCACTGAGTTTAAATTTCTGTGTCCGAGCAAGACTTGCTCAGGTGTCAGAATATACCAAACTGCAACGAACTACAGTGATGGCTTAACTCTTCCACAGACATATGTGAACATGCTGGATAAAGGCAAGTCAATCACATAATAAATTTTACTTTGAAAAATGCTCTTCTTAAAGAAAAATAAAAAGGAAAAAAACCCCCCTACGCAGTAAATGTCTATACAGGTCTATAAATTTATATACTTCTACTAAGCAGTCGCTGTACTTGCTAACACTGAACTTTCAATGTCTCTGCTTGATCAGGAGAGCATGTCCTACACCAATGGAGAGCAGCCTCCCTTGGTGGTTGAGGCCACGCCATCTCCTGCCAGGCCCCCAGAAACGTGCATTCTCTGGGTACGGAGCCACCAGCCTGACGGCGTCCCAGGCAGCACCAAGTGCTGCAGTGGGCCTCATCAGCAATACAACTTGCTACAGACTTCAGGGTAAATATGAGGCACTGTTTACATTTTGAACTCTCTCCCTAGACAAAAGCCGTATCCAAACTACACATAGCACTGCAGAAATACTAGGCACATACTAGGAAAAATAAGTATGTAAGCAGATGCTGGTCATAGTAGTGAGTACGATACTGGAAAGCACTCAAAAGCCACATGAGGAGGGTCTAACGTTAAACATGGGCTTCTGCATCACACTGCACAAGGCAGT